>KK351013.1:427897-454549 GCA_000671755.1 Glossina brevipalpis
TGTCATATAAGACATTCAAAAAGCCGAAGTTTAATTATCCATTGTGGCCAAACCAAGTACTTCGAAAAAACGAAATTTATTTTCCGTGATTCCTTGATGAATACCCTTTCCAACGAAGTATAGTACATATCAAGTTGCTTTCGGAAAAATTTTTTATTGGACTTTGAAAATTTCTCTACTTAGCATAATATACATTTTTTGCTCATAACAGAGTAATGTTCGCAACGTTCCTGTTATATTTAAATACCTCGTTGGAAAGGGTATTCATCAAGGAATCACGGAAAATAAATTTCGTTTTTTCGCAGTACTCGGTTTGGCCACGGTGGCCTCCCAAATATTGCTCTTATTTTGCTCTATACAGAGCAATCAGAGGTGATGAGTATCTACTTCAAGATGGAACCTATAGATGTGTAAATGTTTGGGGATTTTTATTAATTTGAAATAATTACTTAATCAATAAAATGTTATAGTAATGAAAAGAGTGATAGTGATTTTCCTTAGAGGCGTTATTGCTTAACAAAATACTAAAGTTTGCAAAAAAAAAAAAAAAACAAAAGGCTACGCAATCTATGGTATGAAATGGTCAGGGCAATGAAAACAAGACAACTCAAGGCTGGGTTAGGGAAGAAAGATGGAAAATAATTTAATGCAAGAATTCAATATCCGGGAAAATTCCAAGTGACATTTGCAATTTCTGTTGAAACGGTTGTGTGGTGGTGTCTTTACCTTAATATTGAAGTTTTCTATATTTGTTTACCACAAGTCCGGATTGTTTTAATAGTTTGGAAGAAATTTGTTTTCTATGTAAACACTAAATTGTGGTTGTAGGAACAGCTTTCTATGTTGTCAATGCTAGATATTAAAAATAAATTTTGTATATAATTTTTTTTTTTTTTTATTTTTTTTCAATCAATTATATCTTGTTTTCAGCCTTTATTTTTTTTTTTTTGTTTTTCTTAATCTTATTGCTTGTTAGACCCACTGACCAACACAAAGTTTGCTATTTGATTTTTTTTTTTTTTTTTGTATTTAATTTCAGTTAAATTTCACTTTTTTCTTTTTCTCTGGATGTTGTGCGTATTTAAAATTTTTTTTTTTATCTGATTCAATGGAATTTTCATGTTAGTGTCTACATTCATGTAACACAACTACTACAACAACAACTACATCAAAAGATATATATCTAAACGTTTCTGTTGAGAAAAAAAAAGTCTTTTATTGATTTTATAAGTTTTAAAATTGAAAAAAAAAAAAAAAAAAAAACATTACTGAAATATTATTTAAGCAAGTTTTACTGGATAAAATTGTTCGAATTGTTTTTGTTTTCATTTTTTTTCCAAAGATTATCTTTTTTTTTTTGCACTTATGTGTACTAAACGTGTACTGTTGTGTTGTGAATAAAAACATTTTTTCTTGATTAAGTTTTTTTTTATTAATGCGTCAAAACGAATGAATATCTATCTATCTGTTGGTATGAAATCATAGGAAAATCTAACCATAAATTATGGAATGAATGTTTAACTGACCTAATATTAAAAGTTGTAAACATTACTCTGACCATCAAGAGTTGATAGAAATTTTTAATATTTTGTTCGAGTTTTATTACAGTATTTTTTTTTTTTTTGAAATGATAGAAAAACAACGTATGGAAATTTAATAAAATAATAATAAGACAAGAGATTAGATATTAAACATATACAGTTAAATCTGGTTTTATGCGATTTATAGGGACCAGAGCATACAATCGCATAAAAAGGGAATATTTGCAAACTTTATGGAAATTATCATAAAATATTAAGACTCAAGAAGTTAGATATCAGGCATATATGAACAAAACTTTTTTTGTACGATTCATAGGGACAATAGAAAAAAAACCGCACAAAAAAGAATATTCAACTACTTCCTAAATAGCTATAACAATATTTCTAAATTTCTGTTTATTTCAATCTTGAGTTTTTAATAACTTTAATATTAGCTTTTAATTGCAAAAATATTAACACACTTTTAAAGATTAAAAACATTGTGGAGGACAATTAAAATAAAAATAAAGTTATATACCACTTACAACAAACTTCTTTTATATCCGCCATTATCTTCATTCTTTTAAAAAAGATTGTTGAATGGAATTTTGTTAAATCTGATTTTCCTACTCCAGTAGACAATGGTTCACACGGTCTTAATTAATTTTAAAAATTGTAATTTCCAGCTACGAATGTCAGGAGTACAAATAAGTTTCCGCCGTTTGAAAGAAAGCATCACCAATAGAAGGTTGTATTGAAATTGTCAGATGTAAAACGTCATATCATAAGTTTGGTCATCTCATGATAACGTAACCTTGAAGTAACCTTGAAGTGTTAGTGAGTCAGCTTCATAATTGTTTGTATTCTTGCAAAAAATTTAAGCTTTGGTGTAAGGAGTCATTTGGGAAAAATGTTAGTTTTTCTGCTTAATTCTAAAGATAGTACCGCCAAAATTCTTACGGAAGATGAACATTGACCATGTTAGGAAGTGGAAAGTACAAATGACTATAATTCAGATTATGCGAACCATTAGCATGGACCATAAATATGCATGGCGATGCCATTTAAGGTAGCCAGGTGAACAAGGTGTACTATGGTTTGTTGATTGTTATGTAACCATGGTTAGCGAACAATATCAACAATAACTGATGAAGTTGGTGCGAAAGTCATGATATCGTGAGGATAATTCGGCTCAATATAGAAAAACTTATAAAGTAAACTCCAGTAGCACTAGCCTAGTATGTGCTATCCTCTCCGTTTTTATCAGTGGACATTTCTAATTAACACTGGTTACAATCAATTACTTATTGTGTGACCAACCAACCAAGGTTTCGATTTTTACAACGGAACCGAACAAATGTCACTTTTTTTGCTCACCGTCAGAAAACCAATCGTCTCTCCCTAACGACATTCGTATCTTATGTAAAAGATAGAAAATGTAAAATGTAAACGGCGGAAACTTATTTGTATCCCTATTATAATTTTTTGTGTGCTTTCAGGTGTGAAAACGTTTAGTATAATTTGCGGTTTCTCGTCATGCAACGAAATTAAAATATTTTACAAAAGTTTTTAAATGAGTTCTGAGTGCTTATCATTTGTCCACCAGAGGATTTGGTCGCTATTATTGTTTCTTTACTTAGCCTATACGCCGTGCTGTGGCCAAACTTACATTCGAAAGACAGCGTAGAGCGTGTAGTGAGGAAAATATCGCAGCGGCATTGAGGAAGAACCGTAAGTACAACAATCTTAGCATTTAGGAATTCGAGGCAACGTATGCGTCGTCAATGCGTTCAAAGCTGTAGGGAAACTTTTGACAATATTTTATTCAGAACATAACTGCAATGTCTAAGCTTTAAAATAAAACACAATTTACTTCGGTAGGTTGAGTTGTTTCCTTTTTTTTTCTCAAATTTCAAAAGACATCAATTACTTTTAGTGAAAAATCCTACATATGAGACACATTTCTATGCGTTCAAAGCAGTTGCTATACCCTATACCCTACCTACCACCTACTATTGGTAGTACGAAAACACCAAAGTATTTGATAGTTTCTATGGAAGAAATGTTATTAGATTAATTTTTATTCTTGTCGGCATATCCTACATTACTGTAGACTTTTTATACCGAATCAGAAAATCTATTGCTTTAAACTGCTTCAGCGTATCCATCGGTTTTTTTTTTTTGTTTTGTTACTTCTAACCTTTTACTAAAGTGAACAAAAATACTGTAAATTTTCCAAAAAAAAAAAAAAAAGCCAAATACTTTTTTTTTTATATTAGACATTTTTTTTTTTTTTTTTTTGATTAAATTTTGTTTAACCGAATTGATCGAGAATGTGTAGGAAAAAATGCTTTACCTGAAGGAAACTTTCTTTGATTGAAAATTGAAAAAATTTCTCACTCAAATGCTTATCATTCTTAGTTCTTAGCCCCCCTCTCTAGTTATAGATATGTAAGTTAGAATTTTTTTTTCTTCAATTTAAATTGACGCTAAAAAGACCGTGGCCCGCATAGACCTAGAAGTGCAACGGTAGGGGCACATGTTTCGATGTTGCCATTATATTAATAGTTTTGAAAAAAAAAAAAAAAATACTTTTCTAATAATTAATTATTTTATAATGTTTCATAAATATTTCTTTTCTCAAATATTATTATTCCAGCAGCTTTCCTTTCTTTGACTTTTTATTTCTTCTTCTTCTTCTTTACCATTAGCTTTCTTATTATACGAATACTGTCATAATGTTTCTTTTTTTTTTTATTGCATTTATTAAGTTAATTTTCTTTTGCCTTTTTTTTGTTTTTTTTTTTTTTTAAATATATATATGAATATATTTATTTTAATTTGTTTTTATGTATTGATTATATTTTATTTATAAATTTCTATTTCAAACCTCTGGTGATATTTGATTGCTTACAAAAATGTTATTTCCTGTACTTTTACTCTTGACTGAAAGTGCATTTATTTCGCAAATATAAGGCCAAATTAAAATATGTGCAGAAAATAATACGATCAATAAGTCGCGGGATTAAATAAAAAATGTATATTTGATTGTAAAAATTCCACTGTACACATCAACCTAAACTTAACTTGAAAAATGTGTGATAGAAACTATCCAATATTTTTTTTTTTTTTTTTATTTAAGAAGAAAGAAAGAAGGAAGGGGGAAAAAAATGAATAAATATAAATAAATAAATAAATATAAATAAATAAATAAATAAATAGATAAATAAATAAATAAATAAATAAATAAATAGATAAATAAATAAATAGATAGATATAGATATCCATGTACCAAGGAGACTGCAATCTCATCCGGCACAATTACACTTACAATTACAAAGATTAAGAAGGTAACAAAAATTAAGAAATATTAATATACATAATATAAGTACAACAGCAAGACAGTGTTGGACAATTAATTTAATTTAAAAAGAAGGCTCTGACAGGCTCTGTTTTAAACCTGTTCACATTAGTGATAGCCACTATAATATGGCAACATATTCCACAGTTTGATCGCGTTAACAAAAAAATAGCCGTGATGATTTCAAATTACTTAAAGTCAGGAAGAATCAAATTCATTATACGTCTTGACCGGACAAACTGGATCTTTTCAGACAGATACCTCGGTAACCCAAATGAGATGAGTTTTCGCATCATGACCACAATTTCTAATCTTGAGAAAACCAGGAAGATTGATATCAAGGATTTGTAGCGAAAGTTGCGATATCCTATCATATTTGCGTTTATTAAAAACGTATCTGGCACATTTATTGACAAACAGACTGTAACTTAGACATTGAAGCTACATCAAGAGCGCTATATACATTGGTACCATATGAGATAAGAGAGGCACAATAAGACATTTAACTAGCCTCAGTTTAACAATAATAATAATTCTCTAACATTTCGATTTTTGTGGAACGATCTATCAAAATTCTTAAATTCTCTCTCTCACTATCCGCAATGACGTCATTATGATTTTATTTAAATGCTTCGATCAAAACAAAAGTGGCGTCATTTAAGTCAAATGAAATTTTGATAGGTATCGTTTGATGGATTGATTGATTTTGATTTTTGATTGATCATTAGAAGTGGCATCTATTTTGTTACTCCCGAGATTTATTGATCGATATATTATATGCACATAAATGTACCTATAAAGACAAATCATTTTTTTTTTTTTTTTTTTTTATGTTCACAAGACAACAACGTATGCACGATTATGTTTTGGTTTTTGATCAAAATCCCTGTTGTTAGTTAGGCTTCCAAAAACGAAAGTTAACAACACAAGTTAATATTTTTTGATTGAACAAATTTATTTTACACGAACCTGCCATTCACATTTACTCTTGCTTTCAATTCGCCCAAAACGGAAAAACAAAAAATAGATAAATAAAAGAAAAAAATCTCTTGGAAATAAAAATCACAACAGATATCTTCAGGTATATATATATATATATATATACGTCATGCCGTGATTATTGTTGGTATGTATGGTCGGTCATAAGAAGATATGTTCAATTAAAAAAAAAAATTAATAAAAAAAAAAAAAAACAAAAATTGAAAGATTGAAAGATTGTCTAACAAAATCTTAATGACAAGAAAATGCCACCTTAAACGTGGCGACATGTCATTGCAATAAACCCCAAAAGCCATTCATGTCAACAACTTACTAAATAAAATTGATATGTAAGTTAATAATTTCTATGCTGTCTTACGAAAACATATATGGATTTTTATTAATTTACTTACATAAATTGTGCCTGATGGTTATGATGTGTGTATGCACACTGTTGTCGTTCACGACAGCAATTCACTTTTCATATAACAATTTTTGTGTTTTAAACATTCAGTAAATGTTGCCATTTTTACTACTACCACTACCACTACTACTACTATTACTACTACTAAGACTACTCAACTCGCTATCCGCACAAGTACTTGCATCTTAACAAACAAACAACTCTTACCTCACCGGTTTATGCGATCTGCAAGCATGTGCTATATGTGCGATATGTGTATACATATGCTTGTACTTGATAATGTCTGCCTTAAAGTCTGTCATTTTATTAGCTTAGTCAATATTTTCTGTTGGAGAATTGTGAATTTTCATTTTCTAAAGAAAAATTCCCAAAGCTGGTTAAATTGCATGTACATGAGCTTGCTTGCTTGCTGATGCTGTTACTGTGCTGCTGCTGCTGCTGCTGCTGCTGCTGTGTGGTTTTTATGGTAAAATTTAATTTAAAAATTGAAAATTGAAAACTTTTTTTTAGAAATCTTCGTAATAATTTCAGGCGGCCTGGTGAGTGTTATTGTTTTTGTTTTTTGTTCATAATAAAAAAAGTTTATTTCCTAGAAATTTTTTTACGGAAATATTTCCTTTCAAATATAAGAACTTAAACTTAAAATTCGTTTCTATCTAGATTTGGAAAAGATCAACAATGAATTTCTTTATAAATATGGAAAAATATGCAAATACGATTCTTAGTTTGCTTAGTTATGGAATGAGCCGCCTCCTACCACAAACTAAGAAAATCTTATTTATTTCTTTTACTACTATGGACAAAAAGTAATGAGATTGTATCTTTTTAAAATATTTCCGCTATAATATCATTGGACTCAAAATTTATATTAATTGTTTACACGAATTATACCAACTCACTAAGAAAATTTACAGATCAGATTATAGCCCAGGTATTCAAAAAAAAAAATTCAGTCTCATTACTTTTTGTCCATAGTAATGTATCATATTTTAGATCAAGGTAAAGTGTAATAAGAAGTGTAAGTTACAATTTTAGGATTTAATCATATTCGCTTTCATTACATTAATTGATCATTAACAGTAACTGATCTCAGCCGGAAAATCGAACAGACGGATATGGTTCAAACGACATAATCTGATGTGGATTTAGGCAAAAGAAGTTTATCACCATCCATAGTATATAACATTTGAAATGCTAGCTAAACGTACAGTAATAAATCTTTCATCATTCATTTCAACTTAAGTTCGATATCTTCTATAACCCATAAGCTAAAGTAAAATCGATGTATCATGGGCAATTTCACGAGCGGCACATTGCCAGTCTTCAATAAGTACTCCTCCAAGTTTTCATTTAATATCTATTTGGATTGTCTGGATTGAAGTTCGGAACATGTTTCGCTCATTAAGAAAATTAAACATCGCATCTGTAATGATTATATTGCTCCCAAAGCGCAGGACAATAACCTCTGCTTTTTTCCTTACTTGCTTACTTACTTCTTCTACGCCATTCAAGTTTACCATTATGCTCAAACTCAATCCTTCGTCTATCCAAAAAATCGATCTTACTTTTTGTAGTAAAGAAACAACTACTATAGAATTCTATCAACAACTCTTTAAGGAGTTACGAAGAGAATTATCTGGGTAGACATTACTGGAGATCGATGCATCTAAAATTATAATAATAATTTTTCTTCTACTGTTGTTAAGAATAATAATGAAATAATCGAAGTGACTCTTTTGTTGAAGCTGTAGGGATTTATTATGAAGTAAATACTGCATCTACTGCATCTACACCGACAACTTAGGAACTCTCAATGCAACTCTGATTCTTAACAGTAACACTTCCTCGATAGTACAAATTAGCGAAAATTAATACGAAATCCAAATAAATTGAGATTTGTTTGGAGTTGTCTTCCTATGTTAGTATTCCGGGTAATAAGCTAAAACGACAGCACTGCTAAAGATGCTTTTAAATCTCTTCTATTGAAGCTAAGACTTTTTGTACAATACTCCTCTCATGTTTTGGAGATGTCAGATACATTTCAGGATTAAAAATTAATTAATCCTTGCAAGAGGCTTACTACTGTGGACAGAAAGTAATGAGACTTCATTTTCTTTTCTATAATCAGTCACGCTATAATATCGATGTGCGGACAGCTGACATAAATTTCGAGACACTTGCTGACTTTTTAGGTCAGTAGTAGCAGAGTTTCTCTATTTTTCTTAAACAATTTTCTCAGCATTTTTTTTTTTTTTTAGTTTTGGTTTTGGTCTCGATACTATAGAGCGGGTACTTTAAAAAAAAAGTACAGTCTCATTACATTTTTAAATTTTAAATTATATTTAAATCCTTAATACATGCACCACATAAATATTACCTTAGGCGAGAGGTTGGCTTTTCATTGCTAGCGCTACTTTTTCTTCAATCGTATGAAAATTAAATTTTGTGTAATAAAAAATAAATTTATAAAAAATAAATAAAATTAATGTTACTAACACAAGTTTAGTAAAGCACACAGCGGCTTCGTTAGAGTGCATATAACAGTCAATTTTACGATAAAAAAAAAATACATATTATTAAAAGACAAATATAAACAAATATTCTTAGACATATGATTTCATACTAACATTAAACAAATTAATATTTTTTCTTCTTTGAAATAAACAATATAAAGCTGACATATAGACACATCATCATATCATCGTTATAATTATTAATGATCAAAGATTTGTTTTTTAAAAAAAACTTTTTTATATTATTGTTGTTATTATACCAACTACCATTAGACACTGGGGTAAAATCATTTTATCAATTCATTTGTAACACTTAGAAAATATCGCTTAGTTTTTCGTAAATTTACATAAAGGACCATATATATCTCTAAGCAGATGGATTTAATTATTATAAAAAGAAAAAAAGTTAAAAAATTTCTTTGTTGAATTTCCGCAAAAATATTTTATAAACAATAATATAATATTTTATAAACATAGTCTAATATTTTATAAACATAATTTAATATTTTATAAACATAGTCTAATATTATATAAACATTTATTTCAATATTTATAAACATATTATATAATATATATATATATATATATATATATATAATTTATAAATTAATTTAATTTTATAGATTAATATAAATTATTTATTATTTTTAATCAAATTAACTAAATAATAACAATAAACATTTACATGTAATTTACTAGCTAGATTTATTACATATCAACTAAATTTAGTAAATATCTGCTTAAAAATAATTAAAATTATAAAATATACCCTCTCAAATATATTTTAAATTAATTTAAATAATTAAATTATAATTATATACTAAATATTAAAATTTTATTTTTTTTATTAAATATTTATATTTTAATCTTTTAAAAAAATTAATTATATAAATATAAAAAAAATAAATTTTCTAAATTAACTTCAATTGCCCTAAAGGAAAAAGTAAAGGGAACAAATCAGGTTTTGTTTTGCATTTTGAGGCATTTAAGACTTTTTATATAAAAACTCTGAGATTAATAAAAAAAAAAGTTGAATAAAAAATTTTAGTTTTTCTAAGTTTCTCAAACTATTATGTATAATCACATCATCAAAATAACTCTGAGAAAAAAAAATGTATTTCCCATCTTCTGCTTTATTTTAGAAAAAAAAACAAAAAAATCCTATTTTATGATATATTTTCCCTTATGTATAAAATTCATTTGCCTTTTTTATTTAAAGCTCATGTCAAGACGATTAAAGGAAAAAGACAAACCGTTACTTCGTGCAGTAGTCATCATTTCTTCATCGTATAAAGCAAAACTGCCTGTCATAATTTATCGCTGAAAGACATTACGTCATCGCGACTCAAATGTATGTGCAAAATTTCAGCATAATTGGTTATAGAGAAATGATTGAAATATCGATTGTAAAATTGCACTTTGACATGAAATTAAAGTCAAATAAAAATTTATATGAAAATCAAAAAAGGTCTTCTAACAAAATATATCTTAGACAAATGAAATGAGCGACTAAGATTCAACTTAGGAAATTAAATAATAAAATAATTAATTAAT
This sequence comes from Glossina brevipalpis, assembly GCA_000671755.1. Lineage (NCBI taxonomy): Eukaryota > Metazoa > Arthropoda > Insecta > Diptera > Glossinidae > Glossina > Glossina brevipalpis. The sequence continues at coordinate 438,248 of KK351013.1, forward strand.
TGTTTTATTTTTTTCGAATTTTTAATTTAAAAAAATTACCTTAAATCAAGTATTTTGAAATAATTAATTTTATAATATTTAATCTAAAGAGAGAGAACTTATAGTCGACTTAAATTGAATTTTTGATATATTTGCGTTCAAATTACATTGAAACGAGTAAGATATTCGATCATTAAGTTTAATGATCTAAACAAAGTCATGATCTAAGAAAGAAAAAAAAAACATATTTGTTCGGAGAGACTCTGGACCGATTTAATTGATTCTAAAATTGTACAGATTGCAATTAATAATAATAAGAGAGAGAAGAAAATAAACTTTAATTACAGGAACAGAAAAACAAATTCTGTCGCTTACCCTCATTTATGTATATGCGTATATTTTGACATATCTCCCTATTTCTATTTGCATTGCAAAAACGTTTAGAAATACAAAATTTGCAATATTGCTACTTAAATATAATCCAAGGTGTTCCAAAATGTATACGAGATTTTAATTAACTAATTTAACCAGGAATTTTTAATGCTACGTTTGTGTTATAATGAAAATTTTGATCATGATCTGCACTATTGATTCATTTTCGTATATAAAGTGTCAGCTATAAAGATGTATTTTTATATCCACCACCGAAGGTGAAGGATATATTTCATATTGTCATTTGGTTTCTAACTACGAAAAAGAGACTTGGCAAACCCTACAAAGTATATGTATTCTTGATCAGCATCAAATTTAGAATTGATTCAAGCTTGTCCATCTGTCCATCCGTGTAATGTCTGTGGTAAACATTCTCCTAGTCGGAAAAATGAAGATATCATCTACAAATTTGGCAAAAAGGCTTGAAGAAAAAAAAACGATTTGACGGCAAACGAGCTCGAAAAGTCACTTTGTTTCATGACAAAAAAAAAAACGAAATAAATAAATAAATAAATAATAAAAAATAAAAAAAAGAAATAAATTAATAAACAAATAAAGCAATCCAGGTAGTGATCTTCAACTTGGACTGTGAACTTCTTCCATTAGGCGAATTATTCTCTCCAGACTTGATCCCTTCTTGACTAACATCGGATCTATATAGTCCTTTTTATCAGAATAGCAACAATATTTGAAGAAAATTTATCAAAAAGCCTCGAAAACTATTTCACCTCAAAATCGCGAAGTCGTACGGCGAGAACATTCATAAGTAAGAGACCATAGCTAGTGATAGTCCATATTTGAGCTGGTAAACTCTGTTAGAAGACTTTTTCAATTGAATTTAAATTTTATCGCAAAAAATATATAAAATTTCATTTGTTCACCTATTAATAGAGAACATCATGAGTAAATTATTTCAGAAGCCAACACGATTCTGTAATTTAATGTTTCTAATGAGTACGGAAAAACGTTTATTGTGAACGGAAAAATAAAATTACTTATCCCCTATTTTATAGCGATGGATGTTATAGAATTTCTAGCAGAAAAATGGCACTGCACTACAGAAACAGGCATTGATGACATACCAGGTTTAAAAACCACGGAAGGGTTTCTGAAACGCAAACTGTATTCGGAAACTTAAATATTGGGTACAGACAAAAATAACATGCAATCTTTAAGTAAGAATATAACGAAAAACGCGTCATTATTCATATTCTCCTTTATCTATGGCAAAGCGAGTTCACTTATATCGGAACAATTTTTTTTTTCAGTTCCCCTGACAATCCACTTTAAATTCCCCTGATGTGTTTAAATTACCATGAAAAAGGCGAAACTTTGTTTACAAATGATGGAATGTTTCTAAACTTGATTTTATGTTTCCACTTTTTTTACTCTGGCGACAAATCTTAACTACGGTTCTATTCGGAATCGGTTTTACGAATATATAAAAACTAAAGATTGACTTGTTTTTGACATAAGGGTTTCATTATGCTATGACATTTGTCTTTTATTTATTTATTTATTTATTTATTTAGAAAACGTTACTTAAGACTATGTGGGAACTCAACTAAAAACAATAAGCAGTCAGGTTCCAAAATCTATGAAATACAGTAATATCTATGCGTACAAAGTAAAAAGATCAGAAATTAATTAAGAAGGTAAAACAAACCAAAGGCAAATGCCGTATATTAAATAAAATCGTTTTGATGATCTTAACTGGATCCGTAATGGCAAATAGATGACAAACTTGGTTTAAGTTGAAACATGCAAATCTGAACGGATTAAACTGCTCACAATTATGTTTGCAAAGTGCAAGCTTAATAAAGATGAAGTGCCTTGAGGGGCGCGTAAGAACATTAAAACACAACTCCCCCAACAATGTCGGTGAGTCAACTGTCCCATTAATAATTTTTATTATATAAGAGACTCTCAGTGTAAATCTGCGTCTTTCCAAGGAAGGTAATAACAATAATTGCAACCTGTTCTCATAAGGCGGTAGAGGAATCAGTGGATCCCAGCCAAGGTTCCTAAGCCCAAACAACAAGAATTGTTTTTGGACGGATTCAATTGCGTCCACATCACATCTATACGAGAGAGACCAAACCACCGATGCATACTCAAGAATTGATCTAACTAAGCTCGTGTAAAGCCTTTTCGAAACATAGGGATCATTAAACTCCTTTGACCAACGCTTGATAAAACCCAGCACTGACCTGGCTTTGTTTAGGGAGCATTCAATGTGTCTTGGATAGTTTAATTTTATAAAAACAAATTCATTTATTTTGTCATAATAACTTACACCTAATGTTGATGTTGTGGATTATCTATGCTTATAACGCTTACATAGCATGTAATGTTTCATCTTTTCATGCATACTTACGATATGCGAAAGTGCAGTATGCGAAAGTACAGTATGCGAAAGCAAACCTATGGATGTATATATATATATAAAAAAATTGCTTCAAGCTGAATTTATTATAATTCTTTTTTCATTTTTTTTTTAGTTCTTTTAATAGAACTTCTTACTGTGCTCCATACTAAACCTGTTATACTGAAGCTATTGTTTTATTTTTGTTTTTTTTTTTTTTTTTAAATGGTGATGTGTAGTAAATGTTTTACGTCGAGCAGGAAGTAGAGAAGAGATATTTAAAAGCTTCGAAATATTTCGCATTTTTTTTTTTTTTTTTCTTATTTACTTTAATGCTAAATTATTTGCAACTTGAGCACGTTTTCGTCGTCACAATGGGAAATCTCACGTATTCCTAATATACCACCATTCAGGATTTCAAATAAAATATAAAAATTTTTTTTTTTTTTCTACATTAAAAAATCTTTTCACGGTTCAGCTCGACACGAAATGTAAATGTTTATCTTTTTAAAAAATTTTTCTATTTTTCTATTCATAAAGAATATCTTTTTATATAAATGTTATGCAAAATCAAAAAAAAAAAAAAAAAAAAAAAAAAAAAAAAAGAGAAATAAAACCGGAATCCTTTCACTCATACTTTTTACTTTCAAAAAAATAAACGAAGAAATCGAAGAAGATACTGATGTGTGAAGCCAAAGGCAACCTTTTTATATATTTTAAAAATGATTTGTTGTTGTCAATGCCAATAAATATCAACAGCATTTATCCATAAATCAGTAGCTTTTTCCCATTTCCCATTAATAAATGCAATTTATTTCGATTTATTATTACAGAAACTGGCAAACTAAATGCCAATATTATCCTTATTTTCCTTTTACTCGTAAACAACAAAAACAATTTGATGTCGTTTTCTCTTGCAAATCACATACATCGGGACAGGTTTGCATATGTTTTTAATGTTAAAATTTTATAAAATTTAAGGTGCGTTTGTGATTTATATTTATTGTGGGATTTTCTCATAATGTTGTTGGTGTTTGTTCTGCTCTTTTTTTTTTTTTGTTTTCTTTTTTTTAAATGTTATTTGGGTGGGGTTCCCTTTATGGTTGCGGTTTATTATGTAAAAAAAAAAAAAAAAAATCAAAAGTTATCGTTCTTGATATAATATTTTTCTCTCACTTTTTTATAATAATTTGCTTGCTCGTTTAACTGTTTTTTTTTTTTTTTTCTTATTTCGATTGATTGTTGTTTTATTAGATTGAATAAAAAGAACAAGTTCATGTCACTTTTCCACCACAAACCAAGCATACAATCTTGTAATTTATATATGAACTTTTTCAAACCAAATGTGTGCGGGTGCCATTTCAATCGATAGCCTTTTGACATTTTTTCTGTTAAAACGATTATCCCATCATTGTGGAGATTGGAAAATTTCTGATCAAAAAAAATGTAAATGAAAATAATTTCAGTAGAATCCTTTTAATGTCAGATTTCTATCAATAAGAAATTTTTAAAAAGAGCAACACAATTGATAATCGAACGGTATAAGTTCCGGACTTCACGTTGTATGTTATACAACAAAACTGCGCAGTTCAAGTTTCTTAATATTTTCCGAGTCATTAAAAATGTGTGGAATCTGACATGGGCGTGATGAGAGGACTACGTATTTCCCAACAAAACTATCGGTCGCTATACCTTAGTTGCGCGCTTTAATCGCTACAATTGTTGACAGTAGAAAATGGAGCCAGATATCATTCCGACAAAACTTCACAGCTCAGTTGTCCGAATATTTACTGAGTCATTAAAAATGTGTGGAATCTGACATTGGCGTGATGGGAGGACTACGTATTTCCCAACAAAACTATCGGTCGCTATACTTTAGTTGCGCGCTTTAATCGCTACAATTGTTGACAGTAGAAAATGGAGAAAATGGAGATATCATTCCGACAAAACTTCACAGCTCAAGTCTCCGAATATTTACAGAGTCATTGAAAATGTATGGAATCTGACGTTGGCGTAATGGGAGGAATAGGTATTTCCCAACAAAACTATCGGTCGCTATACCTTAGTTGCGCGCTTTAATCGCTACAATTGTTGACAGTAGAAAATGAAGCCAGATATCATTCCGACAAAACTTCACAGCTCAGCTGTCTGAATATTTACAGAGTCATTAAATATGTGTGGAATCTGACGGGATGACCATGTCTTCCCTATTAACCCTATCAGATTTATGCGAGATATCATTCCAACAAAACTTCACAGCTCAGCTTTCCGAATATTTACAGAGTCATTAAAAATGTATGGAATCTGACGGGATAACCATGTCTTCCCTATCAACCTTATCGAATTTATGCGAGATATCCTTCCGAATTTTCACATCTTTTGTTCGCTTTACTCATCTTGCACAACGATTTTGTTTCGTATATTAGTGTCGTAGGAGACCCACTTTTCCTGTCCGGTTATCAATTCTTTTGACAGTTGTTAAATCTCTTTTCGTTTTAGCGGCGATTCGCCGGTGAACACTCGGTCAATTTCATTTTTTTCATTTAATTCATATGGTAACCAAATGTGGAGCTAGTTCTTTTATTGAGGCTTATACAAAAGATTCAAAACTATATTTTGGAGAGGCTTCATGAAATAAAATGTAATAGTCTCCCACATCGAATCATCGAGTTATTTCATCGAATTTATTAACGAATAGTCGACCACAGAAGATACTTGCAAACCATCTGAATACTGCTGATCTTACTAAAGCATCGATCGGAGCTAAAGCATCGATATCGATAAAATGCGTGGGGTCTTCCTTTCTTAGTGATTGGTCGATCAGAATGGAGACAAACCATCTGAATGGTGCTGATTTTGCCAGAGCATCGACCAGAGTAACGACCAGAAATGACATAAATTTGATTTACAAGACTTCGGCAAATTATCGTCTGAATCAAAAAATCTTATAAAATGTAATGATTTTTCAGCATTTGGGCTCAGTGTCAAAACGCAATAACTTTTAACTGAATGAAAAAAAAAAAATGTCACAATTTTTACAATTTTTTTTAATTACTTGTATCTACAGTACTATGTGGAAACGCCGCGAACTTTTTTCCTGACTCAATAAAACAATGCGATCTAATAAAACGATTTAACGTAATGAAATAAAAAAAAAGTCTTGCGAGCGAATACCAATCGGCCTCCATTCAAACTGTCAACGGTTTAACTTAATTCCATATTCTTTGACTGAATATTTTATTTTGTGATTTATTAGTATTTAATTTATGAGTTCATAGTTGTCTAATAAACTGCTTAGAAAATACGTCCGTAGCAACAGTACAGAATAGGATCCACTACAATAATGGTTTGAAATTTTAAACCTACACTTTGTACTTTAATTTTTGTAGTGAAGTAAACATGTTCCAGTTAAGTATGGATTAAAATATCCGGCAAGCGGTCCACAACGGCTCTGATGACAGGTTGTCTAGCATTGGACATTGAGCTCAAGAATTGTTTATGATTTATTCTCACAAACACGAGATCTCAGGAAATCTCAAAGAAAGAAATCGTATAGTCTTGGTTGCCAATTGAAATGAGTTGAGATGAGTTGAGATGAGTTGGTCTGGAAATTGTTGCTGCAACAAATCGTTTATCTCATGCACCTGTAACAGGTGGTGTTATTCTTTTAAAACCACTTGTTGCCCAGATTTACGCCATCTAGTTGAGGCCACAATATCTCCGTTATTATGTTCCCGTAACGAATAGAAAAAAACAAACGGGAGTCAAGTTGCCCAAATGTGGAAGTTCTTGACTGCATCAACTAACTTAGAGAATGCCTTGTTGCCTGTGTTGCTAGCGCGGCCCTTCGGAGAGTATGGTGATGGTTGTGGGAATAGCTAAAGAGGAACCTTCTCTGACCTTGGAGGAAACTCTAAACTAAATCCAGTGAATTTTTATTTATCCAGAGGGAAACTCTGGACTATACCCAGTGAAATGTTTATTCTGGAATCTCGAGAATTTCGGAGCCCGTTGTTAGAGAGGGACACCGACCATCATTTGCTGAAAAATAGTATTGTGCTTAGATGCATTGTGAGATTAAGCTACATAACAGATGCCTACGTTAAACCTATAATAGCAATCTGCAATGAACAATGTTCACAGTCACTGCAATCCTGACCTTATTTTCAAAAAAGAGAGACCCAATCACGCCGTTTGACCAAAATATATACCAGGAGGTTGCTTGTTGCTGAATACATTTGATTCTCATGGATTACCTAAGGATTTTCTGAGCCACAAATTTGATAACTTTTTTAATTTATGAAGCCATTCAGATGGAAATGCGTTTCATCGGTGAAGATGAATTTTTTCGAAAAATTTGGCATTCACTTCACTTTGCTCCTTTATCCATTGAACGAATTGCCGACACTTTATTTGGTCCATTTTTTGATTAATCAGAACAATCATAGCTGTGAGCATACAGAAAATTTAATTTTAAAACTTGTATTGAGAAGCCGTTTATAATAATTGTCAGTCATTAGTGAATGCACTTCTTCCGGAACAATCTTTGTCTTATTTGAATGAATGCAATCCAATTATATATAAACGATGGATTAAAAAACCAGATTATAATTGTTCTTAAAATTTTGTAAAACATATTTCCTCTATCTATACATAATAATTCATCGCATGTAATATTATGGCCAGCAATATGCAATATGAACAATGGCTTAGTAGTGCCGGTTGTACATGTGTATATTGTCACTTTAACTTGCAAAATAATTACTTTATATAATCTAAGTACACATCTAAAAAGGTTTCTTTTTTTTTTTTTTTTTTTTTTTTTTTTTTTTTTTTAACATTTCTTTATATAATTTACACGCGTCATACTGCTTCTGCTGTATTTACTGTATGTGTGCGTCTGATGCTACGAAGAGCAAAAAAAAACCTTACAAAAGCAACTCAAAAAAAAAAAAAAAAATTATCTTAACTGGTCCATTTATGTTTAAAAAAAATATAAAATAAAAAAGAAAAAAAAAAAAAGAGTAAGTTTAACGAACTAGTTGCCAGAAACCAGTTTTAAACTCTATGAAACTCCAAAGAAACGAACACAACAAACGAAAAAAATGTGGCAAACATTTTGGTACAGTTTGCCGGGCGGCTGTAAGAGTTCCTTATGAAAAAAATAACTTAAGAATTCCTTTAATTTAGAGGAATTTTACCTGTTTATAAACATAATTACAAAAACAAAAACAAAACAAAAAATTATAATCAAACTTATTTAGCATTTATTCCCCTTATATTTAAATACTTTAATAAATCATCGCCATAAAAAAAAAACTTAACATAATCGAAAAATGCCTTAAAGCTTACAATTAGTAGACAGACAGACAGATATGATCTCATAAGAATTTAAAATAAATACCAGACTTGAGTTTACTTTTAAAATGTTTTCAGTTATTAGTGTGAAATGAAGTGGCTTTTAAGCGTTTTCCTTTTTTTTTCTCTTTTTTTTAATTATAATTTTTGTGTTCTACATTTACAATTACTTTTTTTTTAAAAACATGAGAAGATTTTTGCAAAAAGCAATCTACACTAAAAGCTACTAAGGACTAAGAGCAAAAAAAAAAAACAAAAAAAAAATTAAATGACTAAAGAGTGTAATCAGAGTAAATCTACTTAGAGGTGGTGGTGGTGGCTTGTTTTCGTTACTATTGCGATTCATAATTTCTTTTAATAAATTTAAATAAAAAATTAGTTTTAAAGTTTCCGTTAAAAAACGGCAAAAAAAAAAGAAAGAAACTATTCCGTAGGTTGTAAGTTTTAATTATGTATGTAAATAAATTATAAAATTCCATGACCTCAAAACCGAAATTTTAATAAAAACTTTATACGAAATAAGCAAAAGATGCTCTTTTGCGTTACATTAAATGGTATTAACTTCAAGTTTTTTTCTTTTTCATGTAATTAATTTCAATTAATATTTTTTGAAAACGAAAAAAAAACAACAAAGTAAAATAAACATAAATAAATTATGCATAAATACAAAACTATATTAAATGAAATGAGCAAAATTAAATACAATTTAAGGCATATTTGAGATCTTTAAAGTTGATGCTATAAAGACAGTAAGTCAGTAAGAGAAAGGGGATTTTTTTCTTATAAAATGCGGAGTAATTGATCAATTGATGATAAAATCTTTCAAAAATGCGTTATACTCAACAAAAAAGGAGTTATTTTCTGTTCATTTAAAGCTCATTTACGCGGCACATTAACTATTTTGGAAACGAGAAAAACTTAAGCCTTTTATTTACATATATTGTATCATATATGAGATATTCTTGTTCTGTGGACAAAAAGTAATAAGACTGTATTTTTTTTAAATACCCTTAGTACGATATTTAAATCATTTACGCGACACACTAACTATTTTGGAAACGAGAAAAATTTAAGCCTTTTATTTACATATATTGTATCATATATGAGATATTCTTGTTATGTGGACAAAAAGTAATGAGACTGTAGTTTTTTTTTCAAATACTCTCGCTACGATATTTAAATCATTTACGCGACACACTAACTATTTTGGAAACGAGAAAAACTTAAGCCTCTTATTCACATATATTGTATCATATATGAGATATTCTTTTTATTGTGGACAAAAAGTAATAAGACTGTATTTTTTTTTAAATACTCTCGCTACGATATTTAAATCATTTCAGCGGGAACTAACTGTTTTGGAAACAAGAAAAACTTAAGCCACTTATTCACATATATTGTATCATATATGAGATATTCTTGTTCTGTGGACAAAAAGTAATGAGACTGTATTTATTTTTGAATACCCTTAATACGATATCTAAATCATTTACGCGGCACACTAACTATTTTGGAGACGAGAAAAACTTAAGCCTTTTATTTACATATATTGTATCATATATGAGATATTCTCATTCTGTGGACAAAAAGTAATGAGACTGTAGTTTCTTTTATTTTTTTTTTCATTTTCTTTTTTTTTTTTTTTTTTTTTTTTTTTGCGTACCCCGCTATTATATCGATGTGTATATTTTTTTGATAGGTTGGTTCAGTTGAGATAAATTTCGAGACACGTGCTTCGCTGGGTTTAGCAGAGTTTTTCTTTTATTAAAGAAGTTTAGGGTCTCAGGTATTCTAAAAATATACTATCTTATTACGTTTTATCCAGACTAGTATACTGAAAATTGGAAAGTCGTATATTCTTAAAGATATTATTAAAGGAAATAAGTCTACGATATAATATCTCAAACTTGCATATTGAAGTTTCTCATCAGCGCTTAAGCAAAAAACTTTTTGTAAAAAAAAATTTATATCGATATTAGCGTTTTGAAAAAAATTTTTGAAGCGAAATGTAATAAAAATGTAAAAATAATAATCAATTTGTATTAATTACGAACAAAACTTAGAACAAATTTACTTAAATTTTCATTCCTAAAATCCAAAAGAAAGATAGACAGCCATGTAAACCGACTCCAGCATTTAGAGTCGGACTAAGGCATCTTATACCTACATAATGTATCTTACATATGTGCCTTATGGGTTCTCTTAAATTCGCTTCTATTTATGGCGAATATAAGACAAAACTGATATAAATCTATATACAAAACACATCACTCAATAAGTTCGTGGGATAACTCACTAAATGGCATAATTGTATTTTTTAGAACCTTCAAACGAAATGTTTCAAAATTTCATGATATTCTGACTATTAATTTACAAGTTTTAATTATCTCAATGACGCTACTTTTACAATTTTCAAAACAATGCAAAAATCTGAAGGGTATTCATATAAGTAAAAGACAATCTCCAGAACGGGAAATCGTGAGAGTCTTCGATCAAATCTAATTATGTAAGCAAATTTTCTCGTATAAATCTTCAAATACGTATTCGTATTTATGTCAAATAGCAAAATTGCTTTCTTTAAGATCAAGAGATTTATACGAAGACTCTCACTATCTTCCATGCCGGATATTATCTTTTGCTTACATAATTGCCCTCCTGAATTTCATGAGTTGATAATGCATTCATTTTTAATGGGAAAAAATATCATTGAAATTAAAAATCAATTTGAAAATTATTATGGCAACTCTCCTATGTTGAGAATAACAATTTGTCGGTGATTTGCTAAAGTTAAACGAGATGTTATGGACACGACCGCTCTATGATCCGAATTCGGCTGTGGTTCCAGAAAATATAATTGTTTTTTAAAACCGAAAAGTCAAACCACGTGAATAGCTGACTCCTGAACCGCTTCAGGAACAATTTGGTTTTTTTGGTTATTTTTTCATGTTCGTAACTGTTCACCGTAAAATTCGTATTTTTTTTTTTTTTTTTTGAGAGAATAACAAAAAAGAAAATTAAAAATTTCTTTACAAAATTACTGAAATTTTTATAGAATAAGTTTCAAATTGGAACACTTCCGCCATAAAATTAATGATGATCACTAATATATGATATTAAAATCTGCTTTACAAAGCCCTATCAAATTTGAAATTATAATCAAATTAATCGAACTACTAACCGTCTTCTCTACATATGGAAATATAAAAAGGTTATTTTTAACATAATTTTATTTATATCTAAATTTTTCGGGAATACAGTCATTCATTTAGATAATTCGAGGCCCCAATAATTTTTAAAGAAATTGAGCGGGTTTGTTCGTTTATTTACAAATCAAGCTAAACCAACATATGCTTAAAGTCTTTCAAAAATCAATTTTTGCGATCTAAAAAGGCGTAGACGGATAGGACGATATAATCAGTTTTGATAATTGGAAAAGTTCAAGGTTAATAAAATGAAAAAAAAGTAACTTCGGAAAACGCCTTTCTCTCTTTTGAAAAAGAACGGCGCTTAGTGTACCCATAGCAAAATAGCTAAGAAAACAAAAATTTGTATAATCTAATTTCACACAGTTGTTTATCTTAATTCTACACAGTTTTCAGTTTTACATTTGTATACTTTCTATTTACTTACCCTTTTAAAAATTATAGATTCGTTTCGAATATTGATGTTTATTAATCTGAAATAAAAAAAGGTAAAAATATTATTACATTGTACCGATAATAAAATATTGTAAAATGAAAATAATTGAATATGCTTGTGTACACTTGGTTAAACATCTCCATACGCTGCCATAGAGTTGGGTGAAAAGTTTTTCAAAATGATTTCATAAGGAGAGCTTGAACTTATTGACAAACTTCTAAAAAAAGATGGACGAACATGTTCGCCCTTCTTCAAAGAAAAGTTCATTCAGCCAGGCTTAATAGTTTTAGGAAGCCTCTTGGTTTCAAGACAAGTTCTCCTCCAAAAGTACTGTCAGTTTAAATTTCTTAAAAAATTTTATAAATAAGACTAACTTTCATATGAAATTTATTTTTATGGGGTTAAAATGAAATTCGAATCTAAAGATTCGAGTTATTCCTAATTATTTCTTAAAAATCGAGCCTTGATATCTTTTGCTACATAAAGTCTACACGTGAAACAGATTCCAAATTTTTATATGGATTATTTTCTATGAATGAAGTTCGTACTATGGAACTACACTAAGTTTATTACAAAGCTTGTAGTCAGTAATTTGGAAAAAAAGAATCGGCAAAATGTAAACATTTCTGATCAGACAAACATTCCAAGTTTATTTCCTCTCATTCTCTACATGTAAATATTGCAAATATTAGTTTGGGGAAAAAGAAATCCATTATTTTCCAATTCGAAATGTTAAATAAAGTCCTGAAGTTCATAGAAGATTGGATGGATTTCTTTGGGTTTGGGGAAAAAGAAATCCATTATTTTCCAATTCGAAATGTTAAATAAAGTCCTGAAGTTCATATAAGATTGGATGGATTTCTTTTTCCCCAAACTAATATTTTAATAGAAAGTTGAAGCTTGACAAACAGATACTTACTTGCAGGTGCCCGTAGGTCTCAAAAGATTAAATTTAAATACAGACACGATATTTATGACCTCAGACTATTACTAATACTGCTACTACTACTAACACTACTACTACTACTAACACTACTATTACTACTATTACTACTACTGCAACTACTGCTCTTATTGCTACAACTAATAACGCTCTAAAATTTGATATAAATATTTACTAATCTAGATACTTCAAAAAAACAATGTTGTACGCATGAAATAGTCATCTTGGGAACAGATTTTCGTTCGAGAAATTAAAAATATTACTACAGATCAGTTATTACTGTTTGATCACTTTGATGTTTAGTCGATTATGCTATAATTTTCATAATTCTAAGCCAAAATAAAATGAAAACGAACGAATGCTACTACCCTTTTAGTTATCTAAGAACTGAGTTTATTTTACATAGATGCTTAAACATTTTCCACACTAGGATAATCATACATAAAATAAAACAAATAAGAAAATTACATTCGGCTATGTTCGTATCTTTTATACCCTTCACCTACGTAGAAAAAAAGTCGAAAACATGTAGACATTTTTATTAGGTATCTATGGGAGTTTGTGATTATTCGGCAAAAAACCCGGAAAGAATAAGAATCATTCATGTTGCATTGAAAAGGTATGCTTTAAAAGATCTAGCCAATCCGCATCTATAAGATACCAAACAGCTTTCAATGTTTTAACCGAATTTGAACGAAATGCCTTCATTTTTGTAACCGGGAAAATGTTTAACAAGTAGACTTTAGAGTAGAGAAGACTGATAGACGGATATACTTAAACCAATTCAAAATTTGTAGTTGAGCAAGAATATATACACATTACATTACATTCTGAAGCTTCCTTTTAAATGTTGCAAACATAATGACAAAATGAATATACCTCTATCACTATTCGATGATGGATATCAAAAGAATACCAAAATTATACGGGTAAGCAGTATTGTAAATTTACATAATTGTTCTGTTCTTTTTTTTGTTGCTGTTTTCTTATACTTTTTTTATGAATGGTTTTGAATTTCAGCTGTGAATAATTTGAGGTTTAATTTATTGATAATAAAAAAAAATTACTCCTGTTTAATAGGTTTTATGTTCTAAATTGAAATTTGAAAGGAATTGTTTAAAAAAAATACTAAGAATTTTGATTAAAATAATTAAACATTCAAATAAAGAGAGTATCTAGAGAGCAGGATTAGTATTTTTGCTTTTCAGGCTTTTAACATTTTCCGATCTAAATCGTCTCATCCTCGAACTTCGACTAAAATTCTCAATCCAACTCTTAATAATATTTCTCCCAGACTTTATCTTCCATCCTGGAGAGGTCTTTTCTTCGAACTCTTTCAATAAGCGGCAAGCAGCGAACCCTAATTGAGCCATCTTCTTAAACAAAACTATTACAATAATTAAGAGTTTGAGGAAAAAGTATTGAGAGATTATATGTCCTTTCGTTTATCATATGTTTCATTATTGAAAATTAATTTTATAAAACTATATAATGGCCATAAATAACCGTTAACTTTGTGCAATATTCTACGAAATTTCATAAACCTATCGAGCTTGAATTTCTGTCCTTCACTGACGAAAAACATGGCGAAGTCATTTTCACGACACTCTGTTCAAATGAAGTGTAGACCAATGAGAGAGCGTTATGGAGAGCGAAACAAACATTAGTTGGAAGGGATCAAATCCGGGCGGGAGGTAAAGTCTGGGCGAGATAAAGTTCGGTCAACGTAAAAGTTCGAACGAGGTACAGTCCCATAGATACATCAAAACTTTTCAACCGAACTCTTTCATTTTCTGCCGGATCATTAAAAAATGTTCACGGTCTAGCATTATCAAAGTTAGAAACCAACGCTATTTCTATTGTTCAATTTTTGCCAGGATTTTGTAAATCGAATTTAGACTATTCTGATAGTATGGATTAGAATCGATTGTTTGATCATGTTCGAGAAATTCATAATGTACGATTCCTTCCCTTCCAAACCCATGATAGCACGCATAGCACAATCTTATGGCCTGTTGATGTTACCTATCAAGTTGTTTGTGGTGATTCACCTTTTCTTCGAAATTTTACGAAAGGTATTTTCATATTTTATCCACTTTCCATCCATCAGTAACACTTTACTTCAAAAATAGTTTAATACTTTTACGCTTCAATAGCGAGTCATTAATAATAATTTGATCGATAATGAGGCACCCAAGCATCGATTATTCTTTGTATATCCAGTTTCATGTAACCATTAAAACTGCTTTGTAATCAATAAGAAATTCCTTAGCAATCTTATGGTTGGTTGAAGTTTTTGGATTTTTCGGAAAATTTCTTCCGACTTTTTCAATGATTTGCCCATCAGAACGAAATACATCTTTGATAGCAAAATTTCTCGAGCTGAAATAAGCAAATCATCTACACGCTGTTCGATCTGTCTTCCTTGACCCTTTCGGAGAAATTCCTGTTCGATCTGTCTTCCTTGACCCTTTCGGAGAGAACTTCCTCGACTTTTGAATAATTGATCCACCAGAACTAGATACATCTATGACAACAAAATTGCTCTTTGATCTTTTTTTTTCTTCATTTTTCTTCAACTTTTCAAATGATTAGTCCGTCAGAACGAGATTTTTATTTATAAGAATACTTTTCTCATAAAAATAAATACTCTATGTATTCATGACTTATTAAAGATTATCAGGATAATGACTAAAGCAAGTTTTCTTTTATGTAAAATATAAAATGTACTCAATTTCATCGTTGTTATGAATAAATCTATTATTCGTGCGCGTTGAGCACAAAAAGAAAAAAAAAACATTAAGTCTAACTTAAGCCGACAGATAGTCTTTTGAATCTAGATCTTATTTTTGCTGCTATTAATTGAAACTAAAAAAAAAAAAAAAAAAAAAAAAAAAAAAAAAAACTAATTTTTATTACCAATAACTCTTATATACTCTTTTCACATAAAATTTTAACGCCTTTACAGAAAAATAACAACTTAACGCAATTCCCCCTTAAATCAAATGAAAACAGCTCTCAATATACATATACTCGTTCATTTCCGGGTTCTGCATGATAAATAAGTTCATTGAATTTTGACTGCTTCGAAATACAGCATACGCAGCAAAACAAAAAAAAAAAAAAGTCTTAATTACTTTAACACTCTGTTTGAACGATTGAACGTTTTAGTAAAATTGTTAACTCTGTTAGTTAGAAATGTTGAATTTTGCATGTTTAACTTAGTGGCGTGCTCGGCAGGGCTGTGCTGTGCTGTACTGTGCTGTGCTGTGCTGTACTGTGCTGTGCTGTGCTGATTTGTAAAATAACTTTTTCTCTTTTATTACCGCCAGTTTTCTAATTAAACAATCATTACAAATTTTTTTTTTTTTTCATTGAAGATAAACTTTTCGCTCTTCGTCTAACTAAATGCTATATTGTAGATGTATTTTTGAATTATAATTCTTAGCTCATAAAATTTTGTTATTTTTTCTATTCTATTTTCACAAGCAATATCGATTGGAAATTTATATATTAAGTTGGGGAAAAAGAAATCCATTATTTTTTTGGTAGATGGCTACACTGGTAGATTTCTCGTAAAGTATCG
>KK351013.1:455674-477960 GCA_000671755.1 Glossina brevipalpis
AATCCGAAGCATGTTAAATAAAGTCCTGAAGTTCATATAAAAATAATGGATTTCTTTTTCCCCAAGCTAATATATACAGCCAGTCAGCCAACCAGCCAGCCACCATGCTACAATGAACAACAAATATATTAATAACACAAAATAGTCATTAAATGTTTATAGAAATTGTTTTTGTAATGCGCAATAAAACTCAATTACTTTTTCTATATTTTTCTCATTTTTTTTTTTCTTTGCAGTTTGCCTGGATGTATGAATCATAAAACTGGAGAGTTTATGATATACTGTTCAAGTTCAATGAGAAAGATAAACAAAAAATACAAAAAAAAACAATAAAACAAGAAAAACGAAAAACAAATAAAAATTCACTCGTAATGCATTTTACGATACTTAACTCTTCTTTGCATTTTCCGTTCTCTAATAAATATTACTCTTCATAACAAGAGACCTAAAAAGTCTTATTTTATAACAGTAAATGTGTTAACACACAACTCCTATGTTTTTTTTTTACCTTGTATAAGTTATTGCAACGTAGTGTACAGGTGTACAATTAACGTGAGTGACATCATTGACGCATTCAAATCAGAATGATTTATTGAAATTGTATTAGAAAGGACTGTGTGAACAGATAGCCAAACCCTGGATTATAAGGAATTGTTAGGAATTATAAGCTGATATATTATGGGGCTTAACTTGGTAAGAGAAAACCATACTGCCAACTCTATTAAACATTAAAAATATTAGTTTGAGGAAAAGGTAATCCATCCAGTCTTATATGAACTTCAGGAGTTTATTTAACATTTCGAATTGGAAAATAATGGATTACCTTTTCTCCAACCTAATATATATGTAGATTGTCCGACCCTACTGCTGGCATCATATCATACATCTTTAATGGATTTTAATTGCTACCAAACATTCAGTTGATCCTCAATCAATGTAGAACCAAATACGAAAATTTTCCAAAGCTAACTAAACGGCCATCGAAAAAGTTATACGGTACGATCATCTGATCATAATTGTAATGAATTGCTTAGAAGCAGAGAATATCAAAGTTTCATCTTAATGCTCACACTACTAGGGGGGGACACGTCCCATAGCGTGTCTCCATCTGGTACTCGAGGACTAATCATCCTTGGGGCGTTGAGTGCGCGTTTTCCCACTCCGTGTGCCATCGGGCACCGTGAGGTAACCTACACGGCCGGAACTCACGTTAAACACTAGAGACATCTGCTCACATTACTCTCCAACTTGTCTTCAATTGTGAATGGACAACTGATCTTCTAGACTACTAAGAGCCATACTTTACTTTTTACTTAAAAAAAATTTTTTTTTTTTTCGATTCTTTCATATATTAATTATATCGGAAAATTCCACCCGTTCCGGTTACAATAAGATTTAAGAACTATACACATATTCTCTTGTCTCATATTTGCCTACCACCTTTTATTTGGGTCTCTCTTTTAATTTGTTTATATACTGACCTGGTAAATGAACGAAAACGTAGATTATTCATATTA
The DNA here is from genome assembly GCA_000671755.1 of Glossina brevipalpis. Lineage (NCBI taxonomy): Eukaryota > Metazoa > Arthropoda > Insecta > Diptera > Glossinidae > Glossina > Glossina brevipalpis. The sequence continues at coordinate 457,192 of KK351013.1, forward strand.
GTATTAAGTTAGATGCGAATCATAACGATCGAGTGATCGATTCATTATAAGGACATCTCTACTTGCACGGAACGAAATGGAAACCTTTTTTGGATCGGATGATAACTAGTGAACAACAATTGCTTTAACTATGACAATATCGTAAGGAAAAGATCATACTGTAAATCCGGAAAACCTATCCTGCCGATCTCTAAACCTGAGCCTGCGTAACGGAATATTGTGTATATGGTAAGACATTCGAAGACCTATACATTTTGAGCTATTCAAAGAAAGCGAAAAATTAAGTTCCTGTAGATAGATACTGCTAGCAATTGCATAATTTGAAAACGAAGCTTTTCTCGTCGGAAGAAACTGCAGTAACTTACTTAAGTGACATTTGTTTAACAGAAATTTCACAAACTTATCAATTGGTACCACGGGGACAATGGAGCCGATACATATGTGCTTTTAGCCACACGTATAATGTCTTCAAATATCATAAATACAACACATCTGTTAGTTATTTGGCTTTTTTTTCTTTTTTTTTTTTTTGTTGCTTTAAGCAAAGTCGCATAAAACGAGACGGGAATTTGGTTCAAATTACAATAAAATTATTAAGGTAAAATAATAAACAAGAACAATATCGATTACCACTCGCAAGGCAATGAAGTGGAAACAAACTCTGATGAGATAACCTTACAGAATCAATGTTAAAATATTTTATCTCTTTTCCTATATATATGACAAGACAAATTTGCCGCTTCGACTGCGGAAAGGAAAGACATATTACAGATATTTGTGCGATAAATAGGAAACGCACAAAAAAATTCTCAAAAACAAAAAGTAATGAGAAAAGTCTCATCAAAAACGTTCTGCTAAATTTATGCTTCTTAAAATCTTTATACATAAATTTTCATTTGTCGCATAAAAATAAGTAGCACAAAATAAAACGCACAAACAAAATAAGTCACGTTAAACCAATCGCATAAATTAGTTAAGTCGCATAAAACAAATCGTACATAAAACATAAGCCGCATAAAACAAATCACAAAAAAAAACATGAATCGCATAAAACAAATCGCATAAAAAATATGAGTCGCATAAAACAAATCGCGTAAACAAATAAGTCGCAAAAATAAACAAATCGCACAAAATAAATAAATCGCACAAAAAACATGAGTCGCATGAAACAAATCGCATAAACAAATAAGTCGCAAAAATAAATAAATCGCACAAAATAAATAATTCGCACAAAAAATATGAGTCGCATAAAACAAATCGCATAAACAAATAAGTCGCAAAAATAAATAAATTGCACAAAATAAATAATTCGCACAAAAAACATGAGTCGCATAAAACAAATCGCATAAACAAATAAGTCGCAAAAATAAACATATCGCACAAAATAAATAAATCGCACAAAAAACATGAGTCGCATAAAACAAATCGCATAAACAAATAAATCGCAAAAATAAATATATCGCACAAAAAAAATAATTCGCACAAAAAATATGAGTCGCATNTAAACAAATAAATCGCAAAAATAAATATATCGCACAAAAAAAATAATTCGCACAAAAAATATGAGTCGCATAAAACAAATCGCATAAACAAATAAGTCGCAAAGATAAACAAATCGCACAAAAAACATGAGTCGCATAAAACAAACCTCACAAAACAAAATAAGTCGCACAAAAAACATGAGTCGCATAAAACAAATCGTACAAACAAAATAAGTCGCACAAAACAAAGCGCACAAATAAAATAAATCACATAAAAATGCCACATAAAAACAGGTTCAACTGTAAGTTTTTTGTCTTCTCCTGCTTCCTTCCAAGTTAAACTGAAACTAATCGCTTTTGGGGGAAAATTAAATGACTTTTATGAGTGAACCTTATGTGCTTGAAAAACCCATTAAAGTTATTCAAAGTTGGCACCGATTAACCCGCTATTACTAAATATGTAAGGCAAGCCTGCATACATATATCGAGTGACTACGATTCGTTTCAATGCACATAAGCATCTTTTATTTATTTTTTTTTTTTGCTCCTTTTGTTTTCATTTTCTGGTTTCATTGACGGCAATGATAATGAAATAGTTATGAGGAATACGTATATATGTATTTAATACAACTACATATGTATTTATGTTAATGTTTAAATTTTTTTTGAATTTTCTTCATTTTTGTACAATTTTTTTTTTTTTTTTGTGAAAGACGAACCGATTGTGTTTTAAAGAAGCTAAAGGGAAGTTAAGTAAAAGAAAAAAATTCGAAAAGGGAATCGCTTATATAAAGAGATTTCTATGTAATGTAATGTAATATAATTTTCTTTTATAGAATAAATTTTCTGAAAGAAAGAAATTGGATTTGTTTTATTCTTTTTTTCTTGCATTTTCATGAACTTAATGAACTTGAATTTCTATGGCTTAAAGGTTTTTTCTTTAAATACACGACGAATCTTACTATATATGATAATATAATATATGATTTCTTTCGTAATGCTTTCGTTCATTGTGTATTCTCTTACTTTGTAAGGCTGTTTAAAATTAAAGAAGAAAAAGAACAATGTTCTAAAAAATAATTGTAATAAAACATAAGCCGCTTATGTTCGATATATGAGCTATTTTATGCTCGAACACTTTTTGGTTTGTATTTTTTAAACTAGTTTCCACTCAAGTTTATTTTATTGACTGAAATTGTTATCATTATTTTCTTTCTTTTTCTTTTTAAAATTTTACTTCTAGGTTCTCATGAATCACGTTATGACCTAATTTACACTATTGCTAAGCATTTAGAACAAAAAAAAAAAAAAGTGCAATTTTTATATATTTGACGACAGCCTGCCGGCCTGCCTGCCTGTCTGCCTGCCCACCTTTTCTATTCTACTTTATTTGTTCGTATCTACAATTGATGGAGAAATACTAGCTTTCGTATTTCTTTTGTAAGATATTTATACTCATCGAAGTGTATATATTCCATTGTACATAAAGTCTTGAACATGGTAAAGGGGCTTTAGCTTTTATTTAACTTGTCCTTAAATCTAACAATTGCTTCCATAGGAATTCTTAAAATCACATAAGGTCTTTAGTTTAAATGAACAACAACAAATTTATTATAAAAAAAAAAAAAACACAAAAAACAAATTTCAATTAAAACTTTTTTCTAGGTTTTTGGGTCTATCGATCGTATCGATTGACTTGATCACAAATAACATACATTGCTATTTTTATTTATTTTATCGATGTGACTGATATTCGACTTAAGGTGAATGAATAACTTTTGTACTTATTTCGTTTTTATCTCTTTTTCTCATTTTTGTCGAAGAGATTATTGGATATAATAATAGTTAGTAGTAGAGCAAGTAGATAGTGTTGAGAAAATTGGATTATATACTTACTTAAGAATGTCTACAACTATGAAAGAGAGTAGTGACCTGGAATCGAGCTTTAAAGTATTTGTATTGGGATGAGAAATTAAAAAAAATAAAACTAAAAAAGAATACCTTAAAAATGTTTTATTAAAGAATTTTTATATTTTTGTACTATACTCTCTGTTTTCTTTATTTTTTTTTTTTTTTTTTTTTTGCATTGCTTTGATTATAGTGTTATAAAAGCTTTTCATTTCATTTAAATTTTATTGTAATTTTTTTCTATCTAATATTTGCTTTCCTTGTTTAATTGCTATTATATCTACAATCTCTGGGAGAAAATATTATCATGAGCAGGAACAAATAATCGCTCACATGTCTTCCGGTTAAGTGTGCAAAACAAAAAAAAAAACTTAAAAACATATATCAACTTTAAGCCAGATGTTTAATATGTAAGATAAGTTATTTATTATTATATTTAGTATAAAGTTAATTAAAGACAACAAAATGTGCATTGTTTTTATATAAAAAATATTTATTTTTAAAAACAATTTTTTCATTTCAATTTATATAAGAGTTTTTTATACCCACACCCAAAAGCGTGTTTCATTTTGTTTGTAATGCCCGGAAGGAAACTTCAGAGGCCACACATAAAGAATACATATTTCTGATCAGCATCAAATTTAGAATCGACGATCCGACTGTCCGTTCATCCGTCTGTCCACCCGTCCGTCTGTCCGTCCTGCTGTCCGTCCATCTGTATGTCCTTCCGTCTATCTGTCCATCCCTTTGTCCCTCCAAACGTCCATCCGTCCGTCTCTCCGTCCGTCTCTCCGTCCGTCTATCCGCCCGTCTCTCCGTCCGTCTCTTCGTCCGTCTCTCCGTCCGTCCATCCGTCCGTCCGTTCATCCGTCTGTCCGTCCGTCTGTCGTTCCGTCCGTCTGTCCGTCCCTCTGTCCGTCCATCTATATGTCCATCCGTCTATCTGTCCATCCCTCTGTCTCTCCAATCGTCTGCCCGTCCGTTTCTCCATCTGTCCGTCTCTCTGCCTGTCCGTCCGTCCGTCTGTCTGTCTATCCGTCTGTCCGTCCATCCGTCCACGGTATTTCATACAAATAAAAAAAATCTGCCATACCCATCCATTAAAATTTAGTTTTTTTCCCTTTTTTTAAGATAAAGGCGGTGGGTAGATCCGATTATAAATTTCTTTCTTATTAAATTTCTTTTAGCTAATTACAAGCTATTTATTATCAGAGGAAGAAGCATTCATAATAAATAAATAAGATCTGATTGTATCTACAAAAAAAAACTATCTAAAAATGGGGACAACGCAATTAAAAATATCCATCAGAAAATGAAGGGGAACTGCTTAGAACATAAATAATATTATAGATTTGACCATCCAAACTTGATTGAGAAATAATGTCAGTAATTTTTTTTTATCCATCGGTCCGTAAAAGAACTTTCTTTTTTTTTTTTTTATAATACTTAGCGAAAGCAAATTCAATTCTGAACTTTTTAAGTCACTCAGTGTCTCCAAAAAAATGACCCTAAAATCTAAACAAGTTTTAGAATCTAATCGCTCTATCGAATCGCTCTATCCTTATATTATATTAAAACTACTCTTCTCAATATCTGCGTCATACTTAAACTAAATTAAAATCAAAATTTTTCAAAGTTGCTCTATACAATACGATAGGTACACGACATAAAGTTACTAAATGCAGTTGCCATAGCTTGGCTTGTTTGCATCGAGTTAGTGTTACACGTGATTCGCGGTTAGTTACTGTACATCGGCTGTAAGTGTGTTTTTGAAGTAGACGACATTTTTCTTTTTTTTTTTTCCTTCATTCGTTTATTTTTATATACATTTTGTAGTTTTAAGCTTCTTTTCTTTTACTTTAAATTTTAAATTAGGTTAAGCCTTTAAACTTAAATACTGTCTGCAATCCAGCTGAATCTACATTATTGCTCAACTCTGTGTATGTAATTGAATAATAAATAAATGTGTATATGGACTTTTTATACAGTCAATTAAATATTTTTGTGTAGTATAAGCGAAATGACAAAGTTAATATTTTTTGATTCTTTAATTATAAAAATTATAAATGTTTCCAAAATGCAAAAATAAAATTTTCTTCTTTCGATTTAATATTCAATTTCGTTTTTCTTACCGCCTTATTACTGAAAGTGTCATTCTATTTGTTCGATGTACGCATAATAAATAGACAAATGACAACAACGCTCCTGCTAGTCACGATGACTAATATTATAAAAAATTTTTATTATTATAGAAATAAAAGAAATATAAAAATTTTAAAAAAAATGTAGAAAAGATCATCATCGAAAGGCGTTAATGCTTGCGATATGAAAGAGACATAAAAAATGATCAAATGAACTCAAAAAATAATACAACAATTTGGTGCATTAATTAGTTCTTAAGAAACTATATGTGGAAGAATTAATTAAAACATTTTAGAGTTCAGTTTATTATTACTCAACATCGCAACTATGGCAGTAGAATTTTCGTATTCATTGTCTCCTCAATATACATTACTGGTAATAGACATAACGATGCCCCAAAAGAAATACACAATAAAGCAATTTTTAGTCTGATCAAAAACATAGAATCAGTCAGAATCAGTCAACGGTAAATGGCAGTTTGTATGATCGTGGATGGAATAAGGAGCCGTTGTGTTACCCTACATTGCACGTGACTTTAGTAATTTACGTTCGAATCAACTGAACCCCAATATATTTTACAAATGATAAGAAATTTTTCATGCATTCTCTCTATCCCTCCCTCTCTCCCTTTCTCTCATACACTATCTCTCTACCTTTCTCTCTGTTCCTATCTACATATAATTCTCTATATATGTCTCTTTCTCTGCCACTATCTCTCGCTTTTTCCCTCTGCCATTATCCCGTTCTCTCTCCCTATTTATCCCTCTCTCTTGTCATCTTTATCTCTCTCCGTCTCTCCGTCTCACCCGCTATCTCTCTCTCTCTCTCTATCTCTCTCTCTCTCTCTCTCCCGCTATCTTTCTCTCTCTCTCTCTGTATCTCTCTCTCTCTGCATCTCTCTCTCTCTCTCTATCTCTCTCTTCTCATATTTATCTCTCCCCGTCTCTCCGTTTCTCCCGCTATCTCTCTCTCTCTCTCTCTCTCTCTCTCTGTGTGTATCTCTCTCTCTCCCTCTCTCTCTCTCTCTCTCTCTCTCTATCTCTCTCTCTCTCTCTTGCTTAATCTTTTACTCTCTATTTCGCTTTCTCTCTCTCTCTCTTTATCTCTCCCCTTTGATGCAGGCAGTGATAGCTTACTACTAACTAATGGCCTTACAACATATGGGTAATAATATCTCAGATTCGCTTTTCCTTTACCTCACATGGTGGGCAGTCTTGATGTTCACTCCATAACCCTAGGTCTCCAGTCTTCGAATGAGATTAATTGTTTGAATCTAGTCTTTGTCTGCCTTTATTCCGGTTCTTCTTCTGTCTATCCTTGTGTCACTTTTGCGATTTTTCCCACTCTATCTCTCTACCTAACATCAATAATCAATGAATGATATAACAACCAACAAAGTGGAAAATGTTCGCATCCGTATACAAATTAAACAAACTCGACTGTTTGAAATGTCTTCAATTTGCTTAAAATCGAAAATTCATCACATTTTTGACTCATAACCTTTAAGAATCACTATGTAAGTGACAGTACTTCGCTAAAAACGTACACATTTTTAAATGGTTTCCATCAATTGGAAATTGTAGAAAGAATTGTTTGTTAACTTTGCTAACTTTTTTTCTAAAATTTTAAAAGTCTTTAGAAGAAATCTATCAATATCTTATGTGGCTATTGTAACAAAGCTCAGCTTGCAATTAATCTGTATTTTAACCAACAATTAAAAATATCCAAATGGAGAGTTAAGGTCTGGAGCATAAAGTTTGCTTTTGGCTTCACCTGATGCTCAGTTAATAACTTTGAAACGTTCACCTTTCAAATATTCACGGTTTCACGAATGTAAAAATGCATTTCAATTGATAATTGTTTAAACTGTGAGTGCTTGAAAAATCCTTTTACGAAACCCTCCATATAGAAAGTAGCCATCGACATGAAAACTTATTTCTCGATGAGCTATTATTTATTTATAGAATTTAAAATATTTTCATAAGGACTTTTATATAAATTTTCTCATATATATCAGTTCCAAAAAAAAAAAAAAAAAAAAATTATTTCATAGAAATTTTCTGTTTATTTAGCTCTCGAGTTACTACACTTCGATTGGGAAGAAAAACAAAAACTATGAAAACAGAAACATTTTTCTATGGACCATTGAAAGTTGGATGATATATTCAGTTTTTCAAAGCGTTTGCGATACTCAGAAGTATTATTCAAAAATCTTATAAAATGTACAAATTCTTGATTAATATTAAATTCTGAATCTACAAAGAATGCCTGCCTATCTCTCTGTGTCACGGTTTATAAATATTTGTGATATATATTCTTCTGATCGTATATATCAAAATATTTCGTTAAAAACTTGTATAACCAGCTTTCGTTGGGGAAGCACAGCTTTATTTCGCCATACTTCATTGTTTTTTAGTAAGTCTAATATGGAATTCTTAATTATTTGGGTGACAGACATTTCTTCCTGCATCATTTCCAAACAAATTTATTTTTGTTTCGATACTTCTAATCACATTACTCTCTACTCTTTTTCGCCTTTTGAACCGCACTAAGTTTTGAAGGCTAAAGCTAAATCTTTCCTTTTCTTCAAATTAACTTTTCTGATGAAAGAAACTTTCCGAGTTATTCCCCTTCGTAAATTGGCACTTAGTAAACATCGATGAACAATTCGGAATGATTTACGATTTCCAATTTCATTGGAAGAGATCTCGTTTTATTAAACTTATCCTATGCTTATATAATATATGAAAAAATTTATTTATAATTAATTAACTAATTATTTAATATAAAAAATATATATATATATAATTTATTATTGGTATATTGTATATGAATTAAATTTATATTTAATCTCTTTGTGAATGATTTTTGTAGATCTCTTGATATGAATGACTACAGGTTTTTAGTCTAAGGGGATGATATTTTTGTACTTCATAATTATAATGTAAATGACTCTCATATGTTCGAAACTGCGATTAATCTCTAATATATATCAACTTTTCAATGTCCGATAATATGCTTTGCATCAGTGAAAGTATGACTAAAACTGTACTTTTCAACTCTCTACGAGCCGTTTCCCTCAACTTGTGTATTAAAATATTTATGTATTTCATAGATTTTGTGTAGAGATGCAATGTCTTGTGATCACTCTTGATAGCAAACACAACTTTGATTTTCGTATTGACGTAACATTTCGGGAAATTTTTTTTTTGATCCTGTATTTACCTCCTTGAGTTAAAGCTATTCTTACGTATTCTCTTATCTCAGGTCGCACGTCAACTATTATATTAAAGTTTTTCCCGGCTATTCGTCCTATAACACAGATAGGCTTCAAACGTACAGTGTCAAATCCAGGGACCACAACTATTTCTTCATTGATGCCTTTTTAAAATTCTTCTAATCTGACTACCTAAAGTTTAGATTATTGATCTAATTTTATAAAATCACTCGATCTCGAGCGTCTGACGTTTTAATCGAACCAGTCGAACCAGTTTTCTAGGTTATAAAAACCTTTTACCACATATTTCCATTTCTCCGGTCGAACGATCATTTGTTGATCGTGCAGTTCGATATTTTAAATAAGTTTTTGAAGAAAATTTCTTAAGCACGTTTTAATCGAACCAGTCGAATCAGTTTTCTAGGTTATAAAAACCTTTTATCACATATTTCCATTTCTCCGGTCAAACGATCATTTGTTGATCGTGCAGTTCGATATTTTAAATAAGTTTTTGAAGAAAATTTCTTAAACACGTAAATTTCTCTTGTTGCCGACAATAAAGGATTACTATTGATAATCATAGGAAGCAAAGTGATTACTTCTGTAGACTTTTAAGTGAATTATACGTGGATTTAGACTTATATTAAAAGCTCTTTTGTACCATTAATACTTTTATATCTTTTAATAAGGCACATTAGCCCAGACTAGCTTTATTATAAAATAAATAGAAAAAAAAAAAAAATAAAATGAAGTTTGTTTAAAAATTTTCTTTTATTTTTTAAAAAATTTTTTTAGATTTTTTTTACGTTTTCCGATTAAGCAATAATTAAAAAAACCAATATATTTAATTAAAATTTGCAATCAATTCGTTAAGCAACCTTCAATAACGGCTGAATTCTAACCTAAAAGCAGACTATCAGGCACACTTTAGATCCGTTCCGTTTTCAATCTCATAAATTAAACTGAAGGTTTGCTAGTATAGAAATTTTGTAAGAAATACGTTTAACCAGAAGTTAAGTTATTTAGTTTTCTAATATTGTTGGTGGGATTATTAGCATTTTATTTCTATATTATGTAATGAACTTTTGTGCCTATTGTGAATGTTTTTTTCTTATTTGAATTTATCAATCGTGTATCTAGTGCCTTATCGGATGTTTACTTTAATTTGTTCTCCCAGTTAACTGCTAACTAGAAGAAATCTTATAGTAAAATATTAGCTTGAGGAAAAAGAAATCCATTATTTTCCAGTTCGAAATGTTAAATAAAGTCCTGAAGTTCATATAAGATTGGATGGATTTCTTTTTCCCCAAACTAATATTAGGTTAAAAATACTTCTGACAAAATCTCTATACTAGCAAACCTTCAGTTTAATTCATGAGATTGAAAACGGAACGGATCTAAAGTGTGCCTCATTTATTTAACATTTCGAATTGGAAAATAATGGATTTCTTTTTCCCCAAACTAATATAAGTCTTATGTATAACTGAATATTTTAAAATAGATTTGATGTTAAGTGAATTTGAAAATTTATGTAACGTTCAGTTACAATTTTTATTGAAAATGTGTCCTTTAGTAGAACCCAACAATAAACCAAAAAAAATATCTCTAATATTCATATCATTGCAAGTTTTGTAGTTTTCCAACTTATTTTTCTATATTTCTATATTATTTTTAATCCTTTTTGAAAATATTTTATATTACACTCTTCTGTCGATCAATATTTGTTGAATAAATTAATTATCAAATTAAATTAGATTTTTTCTGAATTATTTTGTGGCATTTAGTTTATGCGCTATAATTTTATATTTCAATTGATTACGTACAAGGTGTATGTATGTATGCATCGATATGCAAATTTTATAAATAAAAATATTAGAATAGGCGGATAAACATAATTTGAAATCTTAATTAAATCATTACGAAAATTATTCAAATTATTTTCAATATTTCAGATTGATATCTTCTATATGCCTTATTTGGTTTATTGGATGAGTAAATTATGTTTTGCGGCAGGCAAACCACATATTTGCCGAAACTTTTTTTCGAAAAATTTTCCTCATTGTTCTCATTGTACTGGACATAGAAAAATTTGCTTTATTTTCAAGATTTAAAAAAGCTTTAAGAGCTTTAAAGCTTTAAAAGCTTTTAGAAATGTAATGAAACTGATGCAAATTTTTCTAAGTTCAGCAAAAGTACAACTGCCATCGAAGTTGTTGTCTGTTGAACAATAAAGCTTAGGGAGTTGTACCCCTGTTAGAAGACTTCTGTTCCCATTACGTCGTGTACTTAAAAGTGGAACTATCAGGCATACTAGGAAAGACCAATGCTAGTAGGTTGTTCCAAGTGTTAGGTAGTGCGGTTGAAGAATGACGATTCACAGTTATCTATGACTACTAATGCTAGTATCTGAACTGGGTGCACTAATAACGTAGAACACAATGTTGATGTCTTTTCAGGTACATAATCATCCTTAAAATTAGATAGAAGAAGTTCGTTTCCGAAAAGTATAGAAAATCTAAATCGAATTATAAAATCCATGAGAGTCAGGTCACCCAAATAAGGAATCTTTTTATAGTATTTCGTCTGTGTGAACAAACTTAGTGAATGCCTTGTTGTCGGACTGCTGTGAACTCGTGCTCTTCGGTAAGTATCGTGATGTTTGTGGGAATAGCAAAATAGGAGCATCTTCTAACCAGAAGGAAACTCAGGATTATATTTAGTGAAGGTTTATTTTGGAACTTAGAGATAAGATAATGAAATCCTCTATTATGGGAATTATTCCACACCTTAAGGAACGCAGATTATCGTTTATTAGAAGAAAATAGTCCTGTACTTTAGTGTATCGTCGTAAGGTTAGGCAATCAAACAAAAAACCCCGTAAAGCTATCAGCTTTAGTTTATTGAGGAAAATATTTATCAATTTATATGATGTTATCTATGACTTCATACACACGAAATACAAAAATTATAATTTGAACTAAGACGTAATATTCATTTATTTTACTTATTCATATGCATTATATATATTACCGATAAAATCACATTTTGCAAGATTTTTTTCACATTTTTTAACTAAACAAGCCGATGCATTACACATATATTTGGAATGAGATCTAAAATGTGAAATTAAACAATCTGTCGACCCGTTTTATTTAGTGTTAGATGTAAACATTTTTTGGATACCTTATTTTTAAACCCCACCCTCCCCCTACAAAACGTGATCACCTTGTATAATAAATCAACAATTCTCGAAGTATTCGCACATTTGCAAAATAAACTGAGTTATTATTTTCTTTCTATTATTTTGAGAGAGAGAGTTGAGGGTGTTTACCGAACGTGTTCTAAGGCAATTAACTTATATGAGAGATGTATGTACAATTGTTTTAAATATGTTTCCTAGAAATTTCAATTTACATTTCGTGCCTAGAGTTTAAGCGACTTATGACTAATTGTGTAAGTATGTATATGCCAGGAAATATGTTTAGCTTTTGAGAAAATTGCGCGATATTTTAAAATAAAAATTTAAATTAAACGAGTACTGATGTAATATTAGTTTGGGGAAAATGAAATCCATTATTTTCCAATTCGAAATGTTAAATAAAGTCCTGAAGTTCGTATAAGATTGGATGGATTTCTTTTTCACCAAACTAATATGTTCTTATAGAATATGGAAATTTACTAAGAGCCCTTAGCGCATACACATAGGCACGCGCATACTGTACTGTGCTGCTTCCAATTCTATCTTAAAATTCACAAATGAAATTTGTAAAAAGATTTTTTTTTTTTTTTTTTTTTTTTTTTTTAGTATTCATTGTAGTAATCTTGGTGAGTTTCTATCTAATCAGAAACGATTTACGTCAAGAAAAGCAAACTTATGTTAAGCAGCGAAGACAACAAAAACGAATATAAAAAAAAAAGAAGTTAAAGAAATATAGGAAAAGGAGACAAAAATAAGTTAAAACTGTTAGTCGGGCAAGACCGACTCTTAAATAGCCTACACCACTTTTGCGAAAACAATTTTTTATTTATTTTCGTGAAATTTTATTAGAAATTTTACTTTGTTTCCATGCAAAGGGAAAGGAGGCTAAAGAGTAAACTGATATGGTCCAAATTTGGCAAATTTAATTTTCCTATCAAAGATCCTCTTATTCATTTCACTTTATTAATATAAAGCCTAAAGGCCTAATATTTTTGGTATCAAGTAATAAAAATTAGTCTTTATTGCCAGATAAAAAAGTGGAACTGAAAGTGGAGTCCAAAAGCTAGCTCTATCTGATCCAAATTTGGAGCAATTAATTTTTATATCAAATTGCTATTACAGACCAATTTTCATCATGAAATATTAAAATTCAGATTTTTTTTTTGTCGTACAAAGACTTACCTTTCATGAGAACTCTTATACGTGGTAGGACCTACTTAATCCAAATCTACTATAGTTAATTGTTATGTCAAATTATTATTGGGAATTCATTTTATTTGCATCATATTATATTAAAAATTAGACCTTTGCCTTGAAACGGTTGTATTACAAGTGATTCAAAAAATGATCTCACCCGATCCAGAATTTTTACGGTTAAATTATACATCAAAATACTACTTTCCACCGATTTTTATCAAAAACTATTAGAAATTGTAATCTTTCTCATATAAATCCTCTTTTCAAATGATGCGTTATACGGAGGGAAAGAAAACGTACGTAAAAAGTGTCCAATCAAATCCATTTTCGATAAAGTTCATCCTTCCCCAAAACACATGAATGTACCTTAAAATTTTGAACTAAAATATCTTAAAAATTTCGATTCAACACAAGAATGCCTAACACAAACAGACAAAGAGATTTAAATCGGTTCAGGAAATGATTCTAAGTCGATCGCTATAATAAAAGTTGGATCTATCTTAAATCCTTCTGGGTATCTCACATACGTCTGCACCAATTAATATAGGTTATGTTTTAAAGTATAACAAGGATGAAATGAAAGGAAAGCAAATAAAATGGAATAAAATCAAAAGATAAAAGCAAGCCATGTACTTGTCAAGATGAATTTTGTAGGTCGTGTAAGATTTAGAAAGAACAGAAAGTACTTCCCATGGAAACTTACTTTTTATACCTACGAACAAATTTTATATGTTTTTGCTTTTACTTATTTATATAATTTATACATTCCGAAGGATGGAATATATTCATTTTATCAACCTGTTTGGGACATCCGGAATGAAGAACCCAACCACCAACCATAAAATATTATATAAATTCTCGATTAGCATAAAATTTTAAATCGATTTAAGTATGTCCACCTGTACACCTTTATCTCCTTTGGTCTATCCGTCTATATAACATCTGGAATAACCATTTTCCTAGCTACAAAAATGAAGCTATCGGCTTCAAATTTGGCTAAAATATTGAAAGTTTATCCACGCGTGTCGGTTACTCCTCCAATAAACTCAAACACCTCCGCTTTCCCAATATTTTGCTCACTATTCTTAGTAACTACGCAATAAAAATTTCCATATGATGTTATAATTATAGAAAAAATCTGCTACGTTTACCCAACATTTAAAGAGTATCCATGTTTAGTTTTCCTAAATTCTTTTTAAGATAATGATAGGAGGCGGGTATAAGAGAAGAGTTGGGTATAAAAGATTCGGCGCAGCCGGCTATATGATTATGATTTTCTTACTTTTTCCCTAGTTCACTTCATTTATTTCGTTAAAACAAATCTTAACTTTAGTGACACTAACGTGTACCATATATATGCGCGTCATACGCACATAATTAGTTAAAACTTTAATGTTCTTTAGATAAGATTACGAAAATCACATATTTTATGAAACGAGTTTAGCTCAAAACGGCTTAATTGTTTTGAAAATTATTTAAGGAAATAGTAAATGGAAAATTTGTAAAATTTCGGATGCTTATCAGAGGGACTCATAAAATGAAGTTGAATTATACGGAAAAACATTAATAAAATCTCCCTCCCTGATAATGATTACAAGTTCAACATATAAGAAGATTTTAGAAGAACTAATAAAACGAATAAAAAATCGAATATTTCAGAAAACTAAAATTTAACTATTTTCGACTAATTGCAAAAGATTTATAAGCAAAGGCTTCGTTAGATTTGAATGAGTTAAATCATGACTTTCAAGCAAGCAAACGAGTCAAGATCAAGTGTATCGATACACTCAATTGAACGAAATGCTATCAAGTGATAAACCTCAAATTGTTGTCGATAAATTCCTTCAATTTTGTAAATAATTTTCTGTAAATAGTTCTTCTAATTTTATAACTCAAGTCCTACGTTATTCATAAGCAAGCGGTATGAATCTAATTTAAGGTACGTGAGGGATAGCACAACAATAGAAAAAAATATATGTAACAATATTTTTATTTCTATCAAATAGTAATATATTGGAATAATAATGACAAATAACTACCTGAACATACATTTTATTTATTTATTTTTTTTTTGTTTTTCGTACACGAAATGAATTGATTTAGTTTTGGGTGCATGTGTTAGTTTTCTTTAAGGTATAATAAGTTTATATGATGAGCTCATAAATTGCGTGCGATTGCTTTGTTTGTTCTCGTTAGAAAGTAATTGCTTTTTCTTAACGAATCTTAATGTCCTACAATTAGTCAATGTTCCATTAGTTTTCGTACTGTAAAGTTTCGAAGTAAACTTTGTAATGCTTGTGTTTTCAACTGATTAAACTACAACGTGAAACTTCCTTATCGTTGCTTCATTGAATGTGCAATTCGGTCTTTTATCATAGTTAAACAAGAATAATTTTTCAAGTTACCGTATATTCACTGATATATCATTGCAAAAGCAGCGCCTTGAGGTTGATAAATAAATCCACGTTTTTATACCTACCACCGTAGAATGCGAATACATTCATTTTGACAATTTGTTTGGAACACTCAGAAGGAAGCTTCATTTATTGGCCAGCATCAAATTTTTAAGCGATTTAATTATGTCTGTCCGTCCAGCTATTTGCCAGCCTATTTGCTTGCTCGACTGTCCGCGCTTCTGCCTGTCTGTTTACCTGTCTGTCTGCCCGTCTGTTTGACCGTCCATCTGTCCGTCCGTGTTCCGTCTGTCCTTCCGCCAATCTATCCGTCCGTCCGTCTGTCTGTACGTCCGTCCATCTGTCCGTCCGTCTGTCCATCCGTCTGTCCGTCTGTCCACCCGTCCGTCAGTCTGTTCGCCCGTCCGTCCGTCTGTCCGTGCATCCTTCTGTCTACCCGTCTGTTTGACCGTCCATCTGTCTGTCCGTCCGTCTGTCCATCCGTCTGTCCACCCGTCCGTGAGTCTGTTCGCCCGTCCGTCCGTCTGTAGGTGCATCCTTCTGTCTACCCGTCTGTTTGACCGTCCATCTGTCCGTCAGTATTCCGTCTGTCCGTCCGTCAATCTATCTGCCCGTCCGTCCATCTGACTGTCCTTTCGTCTGTCTGTCTCTCTCCCTGTATGCCCGTTTATCCGTCCGTCCGTTCATCCATTCGTTCATCCGTCCGTTTGTCTGTTCGTCCGTTTGTCTGTTCGTCTGTCTATCTGTCCGTCCGTCCATCTGTCCGGCCGTCCATCCATCCGTCAGCATTAATTCATCTGCTTCTATGTTGCAAAAATACGATCGGTTTATCGTAACCTTGCTCCAGAACCAGAATGATGCTGCTTCCTTCAAAGCAGGCAAAACAGATATTTGAGGAATATTTACACGTCTGTTCCAATGTTGCAAGATCGAGAAAAATGGAATACGATCAGTTTATCGTAACCATGTTCCACAACTAGAATAATGTCGCTTCCACCAAATCAGGCAAAATAGGTATTTGGGGAGCATTAATTCGTCTGCTCTTATGTTGCAAGATCAATGCAAATAAAATACGATCGGTTTTGTTATAAATACAATCCAGACGCAGAGGATAAAAACTGAGTAAACTAAGTAATACGTAAGTGGTTATATCTCCTGCATATACCGTATAAGGAAAGACTGAGTGAGCGACAAGAACATAGTTTCACTTTAGTCGTGTACATTCTTTCACTTCACTTTTAGATGTCTATGGGCTACTTGCTTTAACAACAGGACACACTACAAAGCAATGAGAATTTTGTAATCTCTATTTACATTGCGAGTGATGTCGCACGCACCGATTGACATTTTAACGTTTTGGCTTACGGACAATATTTAATTGCAAAAGTGAAACGAAGATCCTTTAATGATAACAAAGATACTCATGGACCATATTGTGTACATTTTGATGAAACCTCCTATATAAACTGAAAATTATTTTCTTTTTCATGTATAAATACAAAAAGAAAAGAAATCCAAACTTAACACGACCTCTGTAAGAAGATTTTATAAATATTATTATATTTTACTGATTTAAGAGCAAATAAGTAAAAGATAAAAATTCATAAAATTCTAAAGAAAGAAAAAAAACTTAACAAGTTAATATAAAGTAACCGTTCATTTGCCATTCAAGCTCAAGTTGCGCCTCTATGCAGCAAATTTATGCGAAAGAGACGCAAAACACGTTTTGGTTTTTCCTTTTTTTTTTTTTTTTTTGCTGAAATTTTTCTTATTGATTTCAACAAAATCTTAAGTGAATTACTTTGCATAGGAATCCCTTTTTTTACATATCTTTTTTACATACCTTTTCTAAGATTAGTTTTAACTTTCCATTCTTCATTGCTCTTCAAAATTGATTGCTTTTGTCGGTAGCATAAATTTTCTTCTGGTTGTTATTACGTTACTTAACGTTAATAGTACGGACACTAAATAGCACCACCACACATGCTATTAAAGGAGGGCCACCGAAATGGATTAACTGCAATTTTATTTGCAAAGAAAATTTTATGTAAACTTCAGCACTCGTGTCAGAAATCGTTTATATATTTTATGTTTTTTTTTTTTCTTTTTTTTCTTTTTTTTTTTTTATTTTTATTCGGTTCATCAACAAAATTTAATGAAAAGAAGTAAAGAAAACGTTTATAGGAATTTTCCTCAAAAATCATTTATTACACATGAATTTATTTCCTTTCACTTTATATTTATATCTCTCCCTTTGCTCCCAATAATATATATTATGTATATTAACTTTAACACATCCCTTTTTTAAAAAGTGAAAAAAAAAAAAAAATTAAAAAAACTTTTTTTCATTTTGTAGCGAATATTTCATCAACTCTAACTATATTTATCATATGCGTTTATAAAGGCGTACGTAAGTCCTTTTTTCATTGTATTTACGTGTGAGTGGCTTCATAGTAGGATCATAAAATAATAATATTGCTTTGCACACACAGCTTTCAAAAAGGGGGTTTAAAGTGCAAAATCATAGTTAGGAAAAGGATTGACTAAGCAAGCAAGCAAGCAAGCAAGTAAGTAAATAAGTTTGGAAAATTGACCGATTATCAAGCGTTTTTGTTTTTCGAGTGGGGTTGCTCATTTCATCGACCACTTTGTCACTTTGCCACTTTCACATCTAAGTCTTTTGTAGAATCCTCTATAAGTCAGAATTTGAAAATATGTGAAAAAAACATATCAGATAACTTCTCTTTAGGTACCATTGATTCAATATGATTTTAATACTTAATGGTTGCACAGTTTCCTTTGTACATCAATGTTTTCCAATTTTCTAGGAAATTACTTAGAGCTTTTTAATGTTTTAATTATTCCCTATGCGGGTTTTAAGCAAGAATATATCGGGAACACACAAACACAAATAAGTTCGGTTCGTTTTTTTTTTTTTTTCATCAAAAATGCATTTATTTCAGGACAAAATGAATGAACAAATTAACGAAAGTTTTGTACATCGCTGCTTACTATTTTCATCCACTTTTAGATAAAATATGAATTTCGTAAGGAAAAGCAAACAAAGTCACTTTGGGACTTCGCAAGAAAAGATGAACTTTTTGGGTATCATTATGCAAACAGAAGCCCTAAAGTCCTAAAGAAGTCCTAAAGTTAAATATCAATATACGTGACTGACTATTTCTTCTTCTTATCAAATTAAAGGTCCATTTGTCCTAAAGTTAAGTATTAATATATGTGACTGACTATTTCTTCTTCTTCTTCTTCTTAACAAATTAAAGATCCATTTGTCCTAAAGTTGAGTATTAATATATGTGACTGACTATTTCTTCTTCTTCTTCTTCTTCTTAACAAATTAAAAATCTATTTGTCCTAAAGTTAAGTATTAAAATATGAATTTCGTAAGGAAAAGCAAACAAAGTCACTTTGGGACTTCACAAGAAAAGATGAACCTTTTGGGCATCATTATACAAACAGAAGCCCCTATACGACCAGACTGTAAGTAATCGGTATAAAATCAGTGTTAATCAGAAGGTGTAAAGCTCATTCACAACAAGTTGGAGCGGGGGAGCACATTATAGATTAAAATTGCTACAATTTTCTAAGAGAATTTTATTATATAGGTTCGTCATAAAAACTCACGATATCATGACTTTTGACATATTTGCGGCAATTTTTCGTTTCAACTTCATCAATTATTATTGATAAAGTTCCCTAATGATGATTCCATTTAGTTGGCACAATTAGTAAAAATGAGGCATTTTTGCACGAAAAGAATTATATGATGCTGGTACAGATATAATACTTCAATTTGTGTTGTTATCAGATCAGAACAATCTTACGATATTACGTTTTAAATCTGACAAATTTCAACTAGAGATTCTGCTTCATTTCATTGGGTTACGAAAAACGCTAGTACGTCACATCTAAGGGACGCCATGAATATTCAGCTTTATCGTGCATGTTCTAGTGCTTCATCTAGTCTGCATCACGGTTATTTATCCTTTGGATATCGTAACCCATGTAAGGAAGGTAGCAGCACCAACCTTTAGATAACGAGTGTTTGCCTTGTAAAGTGACAGTTTTAATCGAGCATAACTTTACGATACGTACACGAATCGACTAACATGGAGCTATGTTGATAAATGCTTAAACTTATTCTATGACGTCGAGAATACTGAATGAGATAGTGACGCATACCAATCTTGTCTGCCAGGACTTTGTAACAAATGGTGTTAAATAACTTCTGAATTGAGGTTGGAGACGTAGCAGAAACTAAGAACATGTTCAAGCAATATATCTGTCATAAATTCATTCATTATAGATCCTATATATACGTACTATATAATGCACACAAAGATTAAACTTAAACACTAATACGCTCTATACATAAAATACAGTCAAACCAAAGAACTGAAAAAGGATGAGTGTTTAGAGAGTTACCCACGGAGTTATCATAGTTAGTCTTGAAAACGGAAAAACCATTGGAGGAGCATATTCAGTATCATTACTTGATAAACTGAAGACGTATACTACAGAAAAATGATCACATTTCCAGAAAACAGTAAATTCATTTCCTGGGTGGACTAGGTCCTTAAAGGTTACCATGGCACAAGCCTTTTTAACCCTTAAGCTAAAAAAGAAGTTTGAAGATCAGAGATTTTCGTGTAATCAAGATGTCATTGCCTTTCTAGATAAACACATCAAACGCTATTTAGATGGATTTTAGGGTTAGGAGCACCACTAAGCCAAGTGTATAGATTTACAAAGTATCTAAGTAGAAAAATAACAATAAATTTAAAAGAAAACATGTTTTATTTTCTTGGTTTTTTTTTTTCTATTTTCTTGCCAACATCTGTGCTGAGCTTTGCCATTAAGCTATCTTAAGGTATCTACCTAAGAAGTTTTACAATAACTTCTGAAGCGTATTTAGTAGTACAGAAATAAGAAAATGGTTCTGACTATAGCTAAGTCCATCAAAATAAAAATCCACAAAAATATAATACAAGTTCAAAAGAAGAAGTCAATTAACGTAAAATAACACACAACAGACCTATAACTTCCGAAAATTATGTAAAAGCAGCCAATTTGGTTATATTAGTTTGGGGAAAAAGAAATCCATTAGTTTTACTTCATTTCAGGACTTTATTTAACATGCTTCGGATTGTCCGATTTGGGTCAAATATGCACCGTTTTGTTGTATGATTTGTT
>KK351013.1:479022-490127 GCA_000671755.1 Glossina brevipalpis
TCTAGTAGTCGATTTTCACAATCCTCCCTAGATTCCCTAGAAAATGTACCGAATTTTCTCTTTGTTCACTTCCATTTTTAACACGCTGTAACTCACAACTGAATGCACCAAACAAAAAACAACAAAAGAATTTTTTTTACTGCGAAATGTCACCTTTCCAACGAGCATAAATCTGAAATTGTTTGATCGATACTTTACAAGAAATCTACCAGTGTAGCCATCTACCGAAAAAATAATGGATTTCTTTTTCCCCAAACTAATATTAAAATAAAATTTTTTTTTTGTATAATATTTTTTATACTACATTAAATTAGTTAATCGATACAATAGAGAATCTGAACGATATTTTATCGTTTTAAATAATTATAAGCATACATTTTACTACAAATGAAATGCATTTGTGAACTTTTGCTCTTTCACAATCAAAAAAAAAAAAAGAAAAAAAAAACCAAATATAATAACACAGACGTACTTATACTTATACTTATACTGTAAGTGCATTTACATTACATTACTTTTTTTATTTTCGAATATGTTTTGCGGTTTCTTACCTAAATGCTAACCGCACGTGCACGCATAGCCATAAAGAGTTAAACAAAATACTTATAAAAAAAAAAAAAAAAAAAAACCACTTAAAAACTTAATTAAGACTCACAATTTCCTAAGAAATTTCATTTTCTGCTTAATTAGTTTACCATAACCGGAGCAAATATATAATAATTTGTTCAGTGCATACGGTAACTCATAACCAAAAGGAAGTTTCTAATTTCGTCTCATAACGAACATTGCTTTGCCTTTAACTAAAGTAAAGGTATAAAAATTATAATAAAAAATAATATTTTGAAAAATATATGATTTTGAAAAATACGTGATTTTTTTTCTTCAATTATGGGTCTCTAAATTGGTCGTCTGCCTACAGTCACTTCTTTTTTAAGCTTCTATTCGTTGATAATCTATCCCTTTTAGGTATTTCAACTACTTTCCTTACTATCTTTTATTGATGAGTATAAGGATACTCAATAAAAAAAAAAAAATTAAATGCCTCCATTTGTCTTAAAGTGAAATATCAATACAAGTGACTGACTATTTTCTTCTTCTTCTTCTTAACAAATTAAAGATCTATTTGTCCTAAAGTTGAGTATTAATATATGTGACTGATTAATTCTTCTTCTTCTATTTAACAAATTAAAGGTCTATTTGTCCTAAAGTTGATATCAATACAAGTGACTGACTATTTTCTTCTTCTTCTACTTAACAAATTAAAGATCTATTTGTCCTAAAGTTAAATATCAATACAAGTGACTGACTATTTTCTTCTTCTTCTTCTTAACAAATTAAAGGTTCATTTCTCCTAAAGTTAAGTATTAATATATGTGAGTGATCATTTCTTCTTCTTCTTCTTAACAAATGAACAGCAAGTTTCCTGTTGTGCAGTTATAATTATTCCAAAACGATATACAAAATATCCAATTAATAAAAAAAATGAATAATTGTTGAAATTATGATACGATAAATAAATGTTCCATTGAAAATTTGATTCGTTTTACTTGAATTTCAGTGGAAACATGTACACAATGTGTGTACTACGTACATTTAGAAGAAGAACTTGAATTGTAAACGATGCCGGTAGTTGTAACTAACTCACTGGTTTTCTTTTTTTTTTTTTTTTTTTTTTTTTTTTTGTTTAAATTAAAAATTTGATCCTTTATAATCTAATTTATTTAGTTTGAGTGTGAGCTTTATTTTAGCTTAACATTCAAGTTGAACAGCTAATAGAAACAAGTAATTTGAAACCGTTACAAAAAACCGTACAATGTACATATTAAATATTTCCATAAACAACACCACACACACACAGTAACTAGAGTAATGTTTTTGTAATAATTAAATACATTTGTGCGCTCGTTGCGGACAAATAGATTCAAGAGAATATTTAAAAACCAAATATATATATGAAAAATAGACTTATAAACAGGTTTTTGGGAAAACATATCTATACGCCTGTACGCCTGTAATGTACTTGTGTACATAGACATTAAACATATAAAAGATGAATAGTTCCAAACGAGAGAGAGAGAGAGAGATCATTATCCGCGTAAATGTCAATTTAAAAAAAAAAAAAAAAAAAAAAAAAAAAAAAAAAAAAAAAAAAAAAAAAAAAAAAAAAACAAGGAAAACAAAGGCTCTTACGCAATATATTTACGCGTACTTATTAAGAAACTTCAAAAATGTGAAGCATTAAATAAAAATAAATAAGAAAATTTATATTCGACTAAGTCGAATCTTTCGTAAACACCATCTTCATCCAAATCAACTAAGAAAATTATATTCAAATCTTGTCTACCTGCCACCTTTATATTAAAGAAAACGATCGAAAAAGTCTAAATTACGATACTCTCTGTAATACTCTGGGTGGTGGGTATGGTAGTTTCTTCCATTTTTGTGGATTATTGTGGATATGTTTATTATATAGTCTATGGGAAGTGAGCAAAACGCCTCTAAAGCAGAAGCGTTTTCAATTTATGTTATGTGCTGTAGCCTTGTTTTTCGAACGATTTTCTCAAAAATTCTAAAACTTTTTTGCAAATTTCAAGCAGATTGTTATTGAACATTACACAGGTAGACACACATAAGGAAGAATGTACGGACGGATACACCTACGTGGATTCCGCATTTCATACTGATCCAGAATAGATATAATTTATCGAGTTTTTGAATTTTTTTTCTAGAAGTTACAAAAGTTTTCAAAAAAAAAATTGAAATTTCAATATTTCATTATAATATATCGTTATATTTCATTATAGTATAATAGGCGTGGTCAATTCTCTGCATTTTTGTATGCTTGCTATAGGATAGCAAGTGCAGAATTTTGTAAATCTTTTTAATTTTTTTTTTATCTTAAAACCAAAATTTACGTCCTTTGACCAATTTGATCCATTTTCAATAACATCCTGCATGCAAGAACTTCTAATGTTTCCGGCAAATTTGAAAGTGATATCTTCATTTTTGCGGCCAAGAGATTCTTTACCACAGGTCTCCTTCTCCCCGACTTAAATTTCCGCTATTCAAATTCGAATTATTCCCAAACGTATTACCTCTCCTTCCCAGTGTACTATAGGCATTATTCTGTAAATTTGTTAAATTATTTCTACTAACTGCGTCCATTTTGTAGCCTCGATTCTGATAATGGTTGCTATTCTGATGTTTAATACGACCTAACGTTAATGTACCGGCTAAGGTGCCATAGATAAACGGACAGACGGACAGACAGACAGGCATAGAGGCAGACTTGCTTAAATCGGTTATAAATTTGATGCTGAATAAGAATATATATACTTGACGGGATCTCCAAACCTTCTTTCTGGATATCCCAAACAGATTGATAAAATTAATATACCCCCCCTTCCTTCGGAGTGTATGAAATACATAAATAAATAAAAATTGAGAAACATAAAACAGGCATAAAACCATTCAATGTTTGATAATGTTTTTTATTTGTTATCAGTAAACTAACTTAGTCGTGTCCACTATATTGCCTTCCAGAATTCTTTGAATTAAAATATTAGTGAAATACTTGTTGTCGACTTCTTCTATTTATTGTTCAAAATCGTTCAAAAAAATCATAAATTTCAATATCTAAGGACAATATCTAAGAACTAATAAAATGTAAAATTTTATGTACATAGATAATATATCTGTGTATGTATGGCTTTGTATATAAAAAACCAAATTTGAAAACAACTAAACACATTAATATATAGTAGGCTAAGGCCGGCTTTACTTTGCTTAATAAAATTCTTCGTTTATTTTCATGATAAAATTCCAAAAAAATTATACTTTGTTTTATTGTAATTTCCTCGTTTTCTTAGAATCTTTTATGGAGAAGGGAATTCAAAATTATGGGCTTACTCTATTGCGTTATTGTGTAGTGGCAGTAAAATCTTGGAAAAAAAGGGCGCTGGATTTACAAGCAGATATCCATGATTCGTTTTACTTGAGCACCTGCTTACGAAAGCCTGATTTCACGGTATACACTAAAGAAATGAGCTAATTTCAGAAAACGATAATCTGCGTCCCTTAGAAGAAATGGAACAATCCGTACAATAGTTAGTTACACTGGCCTCAAGTTTTCAAAAAAAAGATTCACTGAGTATGGTCCAGAGTTTGGCTTCCTCCTCCCATCGGTCAAGCACTAAGGTGTCCTCTAAGTTTGTTAACGCTTTCAACATTATACAAAGATCTTCCTTAATTAAGCACCTGATCCTCTTGTAGTTTTATTATTCGTTTTAGATTTTCTATATTTCACGAACTTCCTACGAAATTTTAAGGATTATCGTTTGATTGGAGACACATCGACACTATTTATTTACTTCATCGTGCATCCATTTAAACTACTACCTCAGTCAGGTATAGGCTATTACTGGACTACACAGTGTTACTATAATCTAAATATTAAATATTAATCGACCTAATCGGAAGGAAGTCTTGTATATAGAAGCACAAGTCCCCAGCTTTCCTCTTACAATTCAAAAAGTACTTGTCGCCAGGCATTGGTGGTTGAAACCTTAGTCTCCTTTTAGCCATCGCTTCATGTATAAACTTTGACGTTTGTAGCTAAGACGACATAGAGGTAAGAAATTCGTCACATTTATGTTCCGCCTTTCTCGGAACATAATTCATCCAAACTGCGTTTACAAGCCGGAGTGAATTGTAAGAAAATATGGTGAAATTTGAATTTGCCGCCATTTATGAGATAAAGTGTTGGCAACCAAAAAAAAAAAATTGGGCAGTTTAGGGCTAGCAAAGATTGTATGCATGAACAATATATCAAAAATAATGAAAGTTTGGCGGCCATAATTCAAAAATTTATGTAAGAAACGTGGTCGGCGTTTTGTTTTTTACTGGTGCTCAATATCGAGCTACGATAGCTCAGTTCTTTCTGCTTAAATTGGATGATATTGTTGTGAATGACATGCGGTTTCATTAAGACAACGCCGCATCCCGTGAAATAATTCAATTACTTCATGAGACATTTCCTCTACTCATGTCTTATGCTCTCCCGAAGAATTAGCCGCGGCGTGCCCGTATGTTACACGCAAAACCCTCCCTTATTATGTGATTGAATAAAAAAATTTCCAATTCATATCTGGCATAAATCTTAGGGTTACCCTATCAAAGAAAGTGAGGCTAACGATCCGAATTTATCAGTTATGCGTAACTTCATGAACTGTAGATATCTACGACCGATTCGCAGAATCTCTAACTTTTTTAGTTTTTTAACAAGACGTTAAACCATTCAAAATATAGTTATTGAAAACGAATTTCTTTAAGCACCGACTTTCTTTAAAAATTCCTTAGTATTTATTATCTCTATATACCTTGTTAGCAAAAATGCTGGTAAAAAGAATCATTTATAAAAAACACACAAATATATTAATTTTCTTAAGTATTATCTACAAACTACAGATTAATTTTTATGTTTTATGCTAGATTTGCAATCTTATCTCAGTTCGTTTATTTATTATGTATTATTATTATTATTATTATTATGTTTTTCAGGGTCTGCTCAAGAATGATAAAATTAATGCTTCTTCTTTTATTATAAAGGATTATTTGCAACAAAACTTCTGTGTATATCACTTAACAGATCATTCATTTATAAATGATCTTGGAATACAATGTCTCTCCCTATCAGAAACTGTTCAAACAAACTTATAGTCACGATTTGAAATATAGTCTTATTTTTAGATAAAAAATATTAAAAAATATATTAGGTTGGGGAAAAAGAAATCCATTATTTTCCAATTCGAAATGTTAAATAAAGTCCTGAAGTTCATATAAGATTGGATGGATTTCTTTTTCCCCAAACTAATATATAAGAATATTAAAGTTTAGTAAAAACCTACAACCTACGACTTACGTTCTATTATTCAAATGAGTTGTTTTTTTTGTTTAGTAGACATAGTAAGTAAATATTATAAATAAAAAATTATTTTATTGAAAATTGAAATTTTATTAAAGTTTTTATTGATACGCTTGAAATATTTAAATCGCTTTAACGATTGACTTTTTCATTGATAGTTTAATCATTTAATTTTATTTTATTTTAATTATTTTTTTTTTCTAATTAAATGTATTCGTCGAGATGCATTCAAATTAAAACTTTAAAAAAAAAAAAAAAATGAAAAACAATATAAACATAAATCATACACTTTTTAAATTGATTTCTGACGTGTTGCACAAACTTACCTTTAACGGACTTAAATTTCAGTAACCGCACTAAGTGTCAATTGTTCAAGTAAATAATTTTCAAAGTTAAAGAAGAGAAAACCCATTAAAAGGTTTCAAGTTTAAATCGTTTAATAAACAAAACAAAAAAAAACTTCGTCAGCAATTTATTTGCACAAAGGTTATATTGATTCTAGTAATTTATAAATTACTTTTTTGCAATCATTTAATAAAAATTGAATTTGAATTCTTTTTTTTGAATCATTATAAAATATAATGTATTTTTGTAAACGTATTTTTTAAAATTATTTTTACTTTTATTTTCAACAGATTTTTTGTTTTTTAGTGTTAAATACGAATTTGTCATTATTCGTTTTGCATTTTTAACACGTTTTTTTATAACTAACGTTCATAAATATTTTCATAAACTTAGTCCGCGAAAGCACCTAATTCCACGAAATTCCTAAACAGAGTAAAGTTTTATACTAACGAACATATCTTGATTGCTCTTTGCAATAATGCAACTTTAGTGATTTTCATATTATGTTTAAAAGTTATACGAAATTGCATTGAAATTAATATTTAAAGGAAACGGTTTTCTCTTTTTTCAAAATTTTTTTATCTGATTTAATTGAACTCCAATTAGGTATTTTTATTGCATATGTGACACTAACTCTAAAATATTTTTCTTACCTATATTCTTATATATGTTCACATTGTTCCATTAGCTTTTTATGTCCGAGTTACATAGCGCTCCAATATCCTGTAGTATTAAATAATAAAAACGATAACAATTTTCATATTCTTTTTGCAAATACTTTGTGTAATTTTCAAAAGAAAAAAAATTATCAATTCTTATTTTCTCTCAGATTACGACTTGTCTTGGGAGTAGGTGACTTTCTCTAACTAAGTTTTTCTTGCTACAAATACAAGTATTAATATTTTTAGAATAAATAAAAAGTTTTTATATCATCTTAGCTTGTTTACACGTATATGAATATTTTATTTATCCAATATATATATATATATATATGTAATAGTTGCAAGTTATTAAACTAGTTCGTCCCTCTAGCTTAGGAATAAGAGGTTTTACTGAAAAATTCCAATACTTCTACATTCTTTCCTTTATTGACGAACTAATTTATTTGTTTAAGAGAATATTCCTTTTTTCTATTTGTTTATTATATTTTTTGATGTACGATTTAGAAGAATTAAACTAATAAATCAATATAAAAAAGCGAACTCCATCTAATCAATTTAAAATTATCTACTTATTCCTAATTGGAATTGAAAATTATCGCTTTTTTAATAATCTTTTAAATTATATGTTAGCAGCACTGTTACGATGAGTAGATTTTTTGTTTCTTTTATTTCTCTCTGCATTGAGTAGTTATTTTGTTTACATTTTTTATATAGATACTTCAGAATACAAAGAGAAATTCATTCTCTCTCTTTCTCATAAATTTATGCTGCTTATCCAATCTCTAAACAGCCAAAAAGAGTACAAATTGTTTTATTTATTTAGTCAAAAATTCGCTCTATTCCTTTTTTTTATTTAGTAAAATTCAAAACGATCAACATTTTATATTTTTATTTTTCATCTACAAAAGAGTTCCAAATATTTGGAATGTAACAAGTAATCTACATGACATGTCAGCAAATATTAAAAACATTCAAGTTAATAAGTTACTGCATATTCCGCAAAAAAACATTACTCGCCTTATTAAAATGGTTTTATAAGTTTGCAATAAAACTAAAAAAAGCTGGACAAACTTTAAAAATATGTACTACAAAATTTTAAAATATTTCTAACAATAACATCCAAAAATTTCGCATAAATATTTACCATAGAAACATGAAATAAATGATTCTTTTTAATAAGGAAAGTTATTAGCATAAAAAATTAGTGACATAAATAAATTTGAGACAATTATATTCCAAATTGTGTTTTAAAATTCACAAATTTGCATAAATTATCAATAAAAGTCATTCATATATTTTCTCAATATCTATGATTAACACCTTGTTTTTGCATGTTTCTTACGCGAATTAATATTTTTAGACGCGACATCAATTCTCTTCCTTAATTGTTTTATGGAATATTTACCTTTTTATATGCCAAAAATGCAAGTAGCTAAAGGTCAACAGAGAAAATTTAACAATAAATTGAACATTTTCATTCCACTGCTCGCTAAACATACAATATATCTAAAAAATTTCTACGAACTTATGTGAATGCGGCATAAAAAACACATTTTTATTTTTTATTTCTTAAATTCAAATTTGGACCAGTCAGATTGCTTGCAAAGATGTCTCAAGAGATTAGCTACGGTTTAGTTTTGCCATTTCTTAATATTTTTCAAAAATAATAAATTTATAAACTATTTAAGTACACGGCTAATAAATTTCTTAAATATTATTATGTCACCGTACTTTTTTCCAACCAAATCCTTTCTTGTTACCGTTGTTTTACTTCATAAGGCTTTTATATCTCAGCCGATTTACAAGTAATTGGTGGGAAAATATTATTAGGTTAGTTTGGGGAAAAAGAAATCCATTATTTTCCAATTCGAAATGTTAAATAAAGTCCTGAAGTTCATATAAGATTGGATGGATTTCTTTTTCCCCAAACTAATAATTATAATTTTTTGAAAAAAAGTAATATGAACATCACTAGCAACAGATAAGCATCATAACCTACGAATCTCTCTCTACTCCCCTTCAAGGCCTTCAATAATTAATAAATGCATTAAATACGTTGTCCATTTTATTTATTATATAGAATTAATTCAGCAACTTTCAAGTGAAACAATTTTAAGCCTTAAGCATTTATTAGTCTTCCATCTTCATTAAAACACGCATATCCTACGAATTAGATAAATATTTCCTATATAAAATGAAATGTAGATTAAGTATCACATCCTTAATATATTTACTCACAATTATTCCCAGGCTTGATTTGCAGCCAAATACAAAGCAAATAATGTCTGGACACTAAGTAAATAATCAGTTTGTGACTCTAATGGACCATCAATGTCCAAATGATGACATAAAATCCTTATGTATTCAATTAAAGAAATCTGTTCAGATAAACAACGTTGATAGGCATCTCTTATAGTATCGCCTGCATTTTCATATGAGCGTGGCCAATTCATTATCATTTGGTCGACATCCTTGCGTGGTTGAGAATCATAAACCGACTGTGACATATGCACTTGCTCGACTTCAGCTATCCATCTATCAATATCTTTACTACTCTTAGCTACAGGCACTAAAGAAGCTGATACACTACGTGAATTAACACCACTACCGGTAAGTACGGATCGTAATTTCATTCGAAGTAAACTTGGTTCACTTTGATTACCTGAGGGCTCATCAAGAAAATTTAAACCCAATTTTTGTAAATGATCTTGTACTTCAATGCTACGTTCCGGTTGCAAAAGTGTTGGCAAATTCACTTTTAAAAAAGCATCGACATCACCGATCGCTGGTACATATTCCGGTATAAATGGTTGCAATAAATACGGTGTATCAATATATTGCGGTGTGTATTTTAAAATGTAAGTAAATAAATCTTTAAACTCTTGCGGTAACGATAAATGTTCCCATTGCTCTGGCATAATACTAAATTGTTCATTCGTTGCTTTTGTTGAAGATTTTTGATTAGATTGCTCTTGCTTTTGACTTATATGAGCACCCTCAGAGTCTGTATCGGAGAGTTCAGTATTATTTTTACTTAGCTTAGGTCTAGTGCGACTAGTAGGACGCACTTGAGAATGTTTTAATGTATCGCGTCTGGGTATATCCATTAATTGTTGCTTAGAAGAATTACGTTGCGGTTGTCTATTCAATTGTACATCATTATCGTCTTCTTCGTTATCATCATCATCATCATCATCATCATCATCATCAATGTCATCATCATCATCATCATCATCATCATGGTCAATTATACCTTGCAGTAAGCCATCATCGTCAGTAGAATTTCCATGAAACTTTACAATGTTTTATGTTACTATCTATTCTCTATCTCTCTCTCTCTCTCTCTCTCTCTCTCTCTCTCTCTCTCTCTCCCTCTCTCTCTCTTTATGTATCTTTCAAAATCATAGTTCATTTAACTTAAGCTTACCATTGTTCTTTGCCTGCCAGCAGACATCATGCGTTGGTTACCGCTTGCACCTACATTCAAAGACATTACTTTCGCATTGCTTGGAGGTTTTATATCACTACCACTTATTGTTATCTCCTCATCATAAAAATTCATTATGAATGCGTTGATTACTAGCGAATATGTAGTACGTACACACGTCTATTGTGAAAATTATCTGCAAAGAATTCTGTTTCGTTTGTTTCTATTATTCGAACAAGCAGAGGCAATCACTACTTTTTGTCAACGCCGTTAATAACAATGTTTAGCAGAAAATAAAAAAAAACAGAAAAGAAATTTCATTTTCTGTGACTAATTTATGTAGCAGGTCACTGCTGAATGTGAATATAATACTAAAAGAACTATATTTTTTGTTATGTTTCAACACGCGTTGCCTTAGTAACAAAAATTCTTACTTAACATAACGTAAATGAATTTAATAAGAAAATAATTTAAAGCATATGAATGTTTGTGCATATTATACTAAAACCTCACCAATTCATGTGGATTTGTCAAGGGAACGAGAAATACTATTTTTTATCTGCACCTTAGAATGACCTTAGTAGACTTAGAGTAGACTTAGTAGTAGAATGAAGACTTAGAGTAGACTTAGTAGTAGAATGAAGAGTAGATGTTCGATGTAAATTGTAGATTAAAATTCGCATGAAATCGTAAGTTAATAAAATCAAAATATTAATATTAGTTTGGGGAAAAAGAAATCCATTATTTT
>KK351013.1:491182-515224 GCA_000671755.1 Glossina brevipalpis
TTTGCAAATAGAGACCAGGACTTCTATGAGAGAGGCATTTTGAAGTTACCTTTAAAATGGCAACAAATCATACAACAAAACGGTGCATATTTGACCTAAATCGGACAATCTGAAGCATGTTAAATAAGATCCTGAAATTCATATAAAAATAATGGATTTCTTTTTCCCCAAATTAATACATATACATTCTTGGTTTCTTTTCCATCTTTAGAAAATCTATGCTTCATTTTTTATTTTTATTTTCTATTTTCTTAAGAATACTTTTTATTTATTTCATTAATCATAAAAATGATATCAATGATGATCATAATATACGGAAGGTATAGTATGTATAGTATTGTAAAATATTGGGCATTTCCCTCCGTGATCATGTGAGATATATTGTAACCGCTTTTGAAAGTAGTCTTCTAGCTTTAGGATTTTTATAAATCCTGCCTCCTTCCTCGGTTCGGAACATCATACTGCGTCCGCCGTTACGAAATGTTCACCAAAAATACGCGGCATCTGATTCTGCAGATAACCGCGCATTCGCACAAAATGTGCTGGGACCTTTCAATCGACCCCTTTGCAGAATTTGTGTGAACCGGTATCTAAGATATGTTTTTCAGGTGGTGCATGTGGGATTATTTCTCTTATAATTAGTAAAGAAATTCATTTCAATGACGTATTCGTAAAGTCACTATACATACCGTTTCTGCGTATAAACGTTGTGTGGGAGTTGGACCGATCAAACGTAAGTCGCTTCTCCGTAGTTCCAGTAGCTCATGTATTGCACTGGGAGATTTAATAAATCTTTTAACTTGCCACTGCTCTCCATTAGGACTAGGAGACTCGCCTGGTACCAGCTTATTGATGTGGCTCCTTGTTATGCCGCAGAAAGTTTCCGAACCTTCCTTCAGCCTCCTCTATTTGCTAGGCAGCCGGCCTAAAATACGAAAAGTAAATAAGCTCCTTAATGGAGAGAGATTAACCAATAGTCAAGAGAAGAGAGTTTACAAGAAAGTAAGAACTACCAGACTAGAAAATCGCCTCCCTAAGCAAAACTTTTTTGCTATCGCGAAAATTTCATCATATCCTTTAGAGAATCAATCATATTCCTATCTGCTATTCCACCCATATAGTAAAAGCAAAGTGATTAAACATTCCATACTCAATAACTACAGAGCAAAAGCAAAAGCATTAACAAATCTCCTACAATCTTACTGGGTCAGAAATGGATTTGTTTCTACTGTAACTGGATATACGGCACGGAAAGGTCAATTGGTCAGGATGTCTTTAGTTTCTTAGTAGTTAAGTATCAGCCAGAATTACTAAGGAGTTATATCCAACCTTGTTTGAATTCTTTGCTCTATTTGGCAGGCCGTGAAAACATCCATCACAACCTCTCTTGAAATATATTGTTGTCTTCATTGCCTTATTTTGAACAAACAAAAAATGTCCTTACAATCAATATTTATTTAGGTTTAAAAATTTTGCATACCATAAAATGTTCGATGCTTCCGCTTACATGTAAAACGCAACTTTCGTCCTGTCTTAAATCTAAATTAAGATGTAAACGAAAAAATTTAATTAATAAGTTAGTTGTAGTATTAAAACTTAAGTTAATTTTCACTTTCTAGTTATTGCAAATCTCTTAAAAACGAAATGTAATACTTGTACCATGTAAAGCATTTTTTTTTTTATAATTTTTTAAAATTTTAATTTAAATTTTTTTTCTTTTTTTTCTTTTTTATAATTTTAAGTTTGAATTTCTATTTATTTACATATTTTTTATTTTATTTATATTTTTTATAATTTTCTTCTTTTTTTTAAATACAGTTAAGATTTTTTAATTTTTTTAATTTTTTTTTTTATAATTTCTTAATTTGAATTTCTATTTATTTACATATTTTTTACAACTTTAGTTTTTTACAAATTTTTCCTTTTTTTTTAAATTGAGTTTAAATTTAAAAATTAAAAAATTTTTTTTTTTTTTATAATTTCTTAATTTGAATTTCTATTTATTTACATATTTTTTGCGAATTTCTTCTTTTATAATTTTCTCTTTTTTTTTTTAAATTGAGTTAAGATTTTTTAAATTTTAAAATTTTTTTTTATAATTTCTTAATTTGAATTTCTATTTATTTATATATTTCTTACGACTTTAGTTTTTTACAAATTTTTCCTTTTTTTTTTTTATATTGAGTTTAAATTTAAAAATTAAAAAATTTTTTTTTTTTTTATAATTTCTTAATTTGAATTTCTATTTATTTATACATTTCTTCATATTTTCTGATACTACTTAAAAGAATCTAATATTTAGAATGTGTTATTTGCAATTTTTTTAAAGAAATGTGTAAATAACAAAATATTAATATTATTTATTTTGTATTATGTTTAATCAATTTTTTTTTTTTTGTGTAAAATTGGGTTACGGCGTCTCTTGCATCGGTTACCAACATATTCGAAATTGAAAACCTATTCCAAAAATTAATCTAAAAGCATGTTTTTTTGAAGAAACATTTAATAAATCTTATATAGATTAAATTTCATTATTACAATTTTTTATTAAGAATTGAAAAATTTTGAATTTTTTATTAATTTTTTAATTTTTAAGTAAGATATCAAAAAAAAAAATTTTAATTGAATTTTTCAACATTTTTTAAGCTTAATCGATAACATCCCCCACCCGTTTTCAACAATCACAAAAAAATAGAATTGTTGCCTCCAAAAAGTCTGAAGGTTTTGTTTTGTTGTTTATAACAATATCTTAATTTTTATTTAAACTTCTTCATTCCGTTTAAGTCATACATGCATGAATAAAAGTGTACTATGTAAAAATGGAAATGTTGACAAAACTACAAAATACGTTAGAGAGAAAGAGATAACGTATAGGAAAACATGCGAAGTTCGATGAAGTTTGAAGTTTAGACACAAATATATTCATGTCCTATCAAACACAGATCGATTCTATTCACAATGGCTGTCCCATATATAAAGGATATACAAACCAATTACATATTAAAAAACAGGAAGAATCTTTAGGTGTAGAAAAAACTCCGACGCTTAATAAAAGATGTTAAAATATATATGTAGTAATAATGATAATAATAATAACAAAGCAATAAAAAAAAAATTTTTTTTACTATTTTTAAAAGGGAAATTAAAAAAAAGCAAATTTTAATTATTTCTAAATTGAGAAAAGGTACGAATGGAAATCTTCCAAAAACAAAACGTAAAGCGTAGAAATATACGAAATAAAGAACAAAAATGCAACAAATCGAAAACCAACGCAGCGAATCATCCGTTAATTGTCAATTGAACTCTTCGATGAAAAGAGGAAGCAATAATAAACAGCTTAAACTAACTTTATTAAGACTCATATAAAGTACAAAGCTTTTTTTCCACACTGACATGGTAAATGGTTTATTGTATCCGCTGAATACTTTAATAATAAGAAGATAATATTATAAAAACAAAAAACTAAAAAAAATGTCTCAATTTTTCTTAACGTAATTGAAAAACTTTAATATTAAAGGTAAATCGAAATCTGAATGCAACTTTATAACAAATTTCAATAAGAACTTGTCTTGAAAAATTTCCATGTTTTTCAGTTAGACATTTCTGATTTTGACAATCAAAATATGGTTGAGCAAGAAGTGGTGAAAAAATGACAAAAAATAATTGATTCCCTCCAATTATTTTAAATAATGATTTTTTTTCATTTTCACCTACACAGCAAAATTGGAATTTTTCAAGGAAGTTTATTACTATCTCTCCTACGTAGCTGCACTGTTCACATTGTTTACAATTGTACTAGCGAGTTTAACAATTCTGTGTGTTGAAATTCGCCATTTTTCATAACTGTCGTATCTTTACTAATCCTGTTGGCTGCCCTTACGGAAATTTACAACGTTGTAATATTTGTTTGAAATTTTTTACAATTTACTTGACTCCCACTGCTAATAATTTAGATTGCCGCATCCTTGTTTTATATGGTACTTACGGAAATTTACAACGTTGTAGAATTTGTTTACATTTTTATATACACTGTACTTGACTCCCACTACTAATAATTTAGATTGCCGCATTCTTATTAATTTATTGTTTTATATCGTACTTACGGAAATTTACAACGTTGTAAAATTTGTTTACATTTTTATATACACTTTACTTGACTCCCACTACCAATAATTCAGATTGGCGCATCCTTATTAATTTATTGTTTTATATCGTAAATACGGAAATTTACAACGTTGTACTATTTGTTTACATTTTTATATACACTTTACTTGACTCCCACTACCAATAATTTAGATTGGCGCATCCTTATTAATTTATTGTTTTATATCGTATTTACGGAAATTTACAACGCTGTAGAATTTGTTTGCATTTTTATATACACTTTATTTGACTCTTACTACTAGTAGTTTAGTTTTTTTCTCTTTTAAGTTATTTTATTAAAGTTTTAAAAAAATATCTATAAAAAGTTTACTTTCATTTTAAATTTTCTGATTTTTTTAAATGAAAAGTAACTATTAAGGTTTTTAGTTTTTTCTATTTCACCTCCTTTTTAATTAAATATTAGAAGACAATTTAGAAACATTAGTAAGGAAACAAAGAATATAAGCACAAAAAAAACTTTTATACATTTAAATGCTTGGAGGAATTTGAAAATTTGAACATAGGGAACAGCAAAATGCTCTATGAAAGGTTTGTTCTCATGTTAATAAAATATTTCTCATATAAATTGGAACTTAAGCATTTATTTATTTATAGCAAATCTTCGCTATTACACCCTCCTTTGAAAGTGTTTACCGTCGTTTTGATTTTTGCATTTAGCGCGAACGCGAATCGGTTGGATGCTGCAACGTCTTCTTCTGTCATAAATATGTTAGCACCAAATTTGGAAACTCATCACATGGAACGCATTAATGGTAGCATCAATTATCGCTTATATGGTGGTAAAAAGGCTAAAGAAGATAAACACTGGTTAGATGGTCGGGGTTTGGGTATGCAAAAATGTGTGCGCCATGGCAATTGTGAAAAATTAAGTTTTTCTACATGTTTGGGTGCTAAGATTCCTTACGAATACATCAGCCTGGATCTTACTACATTTGATGATCAGCGAGATATTGAAGAACATTTGAAGAAGTTTCAAGCTTTAAGACACGTACCAAAATGCTGGGCCGTTATACAAGTATTCATTAACAAATCATTTTCAGAGGATAATTTAAATTTGTTTTATGTAATGCTTTCAGCCTTTTCTATGCGCAGTTTTTGTTCCAAAATGTGAACAAATAAATGGTGAAGACATGGTTTACTTACCTTCCCTGGAAATGTGTCGCATAACTTCGGAACCTTGTCGTATTCTGTACAATACTTCGTACTTTCCGGAATTTTTACGTTGCAACGAGAGAAATTTCCCTTCAAAATGCAATAATGATGTACGTGAGATGAAATTCAACCTAAGCGGTGAATGTTTTGATCCCTTAGTAGCTGCAGAATCAAGTGCAAGTTATTATCCTATGGTAGAGGGTTGCGGTGTGCGATGTAATGACCCTTTGTATACTGAGGATGAGCACCGTCAAATACACAAGTTAATAGGTTGGCTGGCAACGGTATGTTTGTTGGCCAATGTCTTTGTCGTAGCTACGTTTCTAATTGAATGGGAAAACGCCAGCAAATATCCGGCCCTAATAGTATTTTATATTAATTTGTGTTTCTTGATAGTTTGTTGTGGGTAAGCTTATCGATTCTTAAAACTGTGTGTTGTCCATTGCTAACGTTTCCAATTCTCCAGATGGTTGGCTCAATTCTATCCAGGATCGCGTGAGGATATTGTTTGCCGTAAAGATGGAACCTTACGCCACTCTGAACCTACTGCCGGACAAAATCTATCTTGTGTGATTATTTTTGTAGTTGTTTACTACTTTCTTATAGCTGCAATGGTATGGTTTGTCTTCCTTACCTATGCTTGGCATTTAAGAGCTGTGGGTAACTTTCAAGAACCAATAGATAAAAAAGGCTCCTGCTTTCACTTAGTGGCATGGTCTTTGCCTCTGGTTCTAACGATAACAACATTAGCTTTAAGCGAAGTAGACGGGAATAGTACGGTGGGCATTTGTTTTGTTGCTTATCATAATCATGCCATACGTTCTGGATTATTATGGGGACCATTGATTGTTGTAATATTGATGGGCAGCTATTTCGTACCAAGGGGTGTTTTTATGTTATCTGGTTTAAAACCGTATGGGAATTATTATATTAACTCAACACTAGCGAGTAATAAAATTCATGACATAAACGTAAGAATGGGATTATGTGCCGCAGTTACTTTGATCTTCATCGCCGTAGCATTTGCTTGCCATGCATATGAATTTCTTTATTCGCAAGAATGGTCAGAAAGTCTCAATGAGTACATTATGTAAGCATAAAGGGAAATTATTCGAAGACTAAAATTAAAATAATGTATTTTTGTTTTGTTTAGTTGTCGCATTTTCTCATCCTTTAATGAGCATATCCAATGTAAAATTGAAAAGCGACCTAGTTTTTCGATTTTACAATTAAATTTATTATGTTTATTCGGTTCGGGTATAACTATGTCTAGTTGGTGTTGGAGATCTTCATCATTGGACACTTGGAAACATTGGATACGTAAAAAGTGCGGTAAAAGTATTCAAGGAGAAGTTAAAACACGTAAACATAAGGTTATAGCACAAACTTGGGCGAAAAGGAAAGAACTCGAAAATAAAGGGAGGCTCTCAATAACGCTCTGCAATACCTATACCGATCCAGTGGGTTTAAATTTTGACGCTTATGATATTAAATCGTCGGAAACTGTGGAAATTAGTTCAACTTGGGCTAATTATTTACCCAAATTTGTTAAAAGACGTATGGCTTTAACATTGGCCAAC
The DNA here is from genome assembly GCA_000671755.1 of Glossina brevipalpis. Taxonomy (NCBI): domain Eukaryota; kingdom Metazoa; phylum Arthropoda; class Insecta; order Diptera; family Glossinidae; genus Glossina; species Glossina brevipalpis. Next base: position 498,079 of record KK351013.1, read on the forward strand.
AATAGTTCAAGCCAAGGACCACGAAAAAGTTCTTTAGATTCGGAGATAAGCTTCAGTGTGCGTCATGTTTCTGTAGAATCAAGAAGAAATTCCGTAGACTCACAAGTATCTGTAAAAATAGCTGAAATGAAGACCAAAGTCGCGTCTCGTACAACCACACGTCAAAATGGTCATTCTCATAGCAAACGTTCTTCAAATATTAGTAAACGTAATCAAAGACGTAAAGATTTTGTAGCCGCATTAGAACGCAAAACCCGAGGTCGTCGTGAAAGCAGCACTTCAATTGAATCCCAAGTAATAGCCTTAAAGAAAACTATTTATCCGACCACTAGTCAGAAAGTGGGAGTATTTACGAAAAGCAGCACTAAAAGACATGGAAAAGGCAATAGCAAACGTAGAATTGGAAATACTAGTAAATATTTTATTACTTTTGTTTAAAAAAATGTAACGAAAATTTATTATTTACGTATACGTTTCATTTTAATTTTAGATACAACAGATATTGATGAGTTTTTGGCTCGAATAGCCAATGGCTATTTCCAGAATCATGCATTAGACTCATCTTTAGATGACGAAACTTCTTCTCATTCAGCATTTAAAATGCTAAAACATGACACAGAAACAGATCCTAATCCATCTGATAGATCAAACGAAGCCTTACAAATTGAGGAAATTTATGAACATCAAGTGGAGAACGATTTACCCAAAAAAAAACCCACCACACTCGAGGAATTAATAGAATTGCAAAAGTCTAATGATTACACAAATCAAAGAACTTCTCGGAATTCTGTACGTAGCAAACAGTCAAGAAAATCTCCCTCTAATGCAGGCGGCGGCGGTTCTTACACGAAGAAACGCAACCTACGACGTCAACGTAACATTAGTAAACACAAAACTTTATTGAAAGTAAATGATGATAAAGCTTTATTGAAAATATCCGATATAAATTTGAATTTACAACGTGAAAACGGTAATGACAGTATTAATATGAGTCAATCGTATTCAGAATTGGATATACCTCTTGATGTTATGCTGAATTCTTCTGATAAACCTAATTCACGTACTAGCAAAATAAGCTGTGATGTGGGAATACAAACGAATACTTATGGAATAGAAAATATTTCAGATAATTATGATGATGATAAAGAAAATTATGATAAGGAAAGTAAAAATCATATAAAATCTGAAAAAGATAAAAATAATGAAAGGAAAACGTTACTTAAACACAAACCTAAAGAAACAATTGTTATCCTTAGTGAATCGGAGAAGTTAAAAATGTTATTACTTCCTTCCAAATGAAGCAAATGATTGATTGCTTTATGTTTTTTTTTTACACAAGGGGTGTCACAAATTTTTTACTTTTTTTTTTTTTTTTTTTAATTTAAGTTTTAATAACAAAAAGTAGATAAAATATGAATACTCATAGAATTAATCATATTTTTGTAATGATATTATTCTTATTAAAATATTTTATACATTTTTTATCTATTAATTTCTAACATGGTCGACGTTTAAATTTCGTCAATTTTGAAATCTTGTACACATATATAACCAAAAGACTGCCTTGTCAACAAATGTATATATATACCACAGATCACAATTATATTAGGTTGGGGAAAAAGGTAATCCATTGTTTTCCAAATCGAAATGTTAAATAAAGTCCTGAAGTTCTTATAAGATTGGATGGATTACCTTTTCCCCAACCTAATATTATTGTAGTATCCACGTTCAATTTGGTATGAAAATCCAAAGTAAAACACACTACATTCATAATTTTATTATTATGTGCCTTAACTAAAAAATTCTATTAAATATGTAATTGTTTGTTTTTTTACTTACTAGACACGAAGGGACAATTTTTGATAGATGTTATAGAAATTGAAAATACAACCTTAGAACGATTCTGAACGATTCTGAAACTAATAACGGTAATCCCGACAAAGTTCGTATACACTATGAACGGATATCAACATATGCTATAGGTGTCGAACAGAAAATTCTACACTTTATTCTTTTGTTGCGATTTCTTGCTTAATCCATCTGTAAATACTTCCGCAATTGCGTAAAATGCGAGGATTTTTCGTTTATTTTTTTTTATTTTTATCTTAATTTTTATTCATTCCATGGACTAATTAATTTTTTCCAACAATTTTCAAAGATCAAGGTGGTAGATATCAAGGATTCAGCAAAGCCGAGTGAGATCAATTTTTAGTCTCGAAGTCTTAATATTTTTTTTGGACAATGATCTTTTTTGTTTTTTTTTTTTCAGGTTTTATTATCATCTTAACACCAATTTTTTTTTTTCTGTTTCATTTGCTACAAACTATTATTTTCATTACTTTTATTTCTTATTATTTCTTCCATTTAGTGCCTAAATAATTTTGTTTCGTCCAATTCTACAGTTCGAAGAAAAGAGATCAGATCTGTTCATATCAATATTTTCAATTCAGCTGGAAATTTTGTCTGCATTTTTCATGTCAATTTCATGTTTCCTACATTAATAAAAATAAAAATAAAAAATGTAGAAAATGTCTGACCTTAATTTAATTATTAATTTGATTTTTAATTTAATTAATTAATTTATTTATTTAATTAATTAATTAATTTAATTAATAATTTTATTTAATTATTAATTAATTAAATTAATTTTATTTAATTATTAATTGATAATTAATAAAATTAATTAACTAATTATTAATTAATAAAATTAATTAATTAATTACTTTTATTTTATTTAATTATTAATTAATAAAATTAACTAATTATTAATTATTAATTAATTAATTAATAAAATTAACTAATTATTAATTAATAAAATTAATTAACTAATTATTAATTAATAAAATTAATTGACTAATTATTAATTAATAAAATTAATTCATTAATTTAATTTTATTTAATTATTAATTAATAAAATTAATTAATTACTTAATAATTAAATAAAATTAATTAATTAATTTTATTTAATTAATTTTATTTAATTAATTATTATTAATTAATTATTATTTAATTAATTAATTTTATTAATTAATAATTAGTTAATAAATTTTATTAATTAATAATTAAACAAAATAAAATTAATTAATTTTATTTAATTATCAATTTAATGTAAAAGAAAAGGCTGAATTAATTAAATCAAATTATTAATTTAATTTTAAAAAAAATTAATTTAATTTTTATCTTAATTTTTCACTTACATAAAAACAAAAGTCATTGTGCGTCCCATTGCTTCAAAGTCAAATGCTTGCAAGTCTATACCGATGATGGTACGCATTTCTCTATAGTACAGCAAATTGTACAATTGACTAGTCATGTTTGTGTACACACATCATATTGAGTCTCATTTGAGTTTTTTAAACAGAATATTTGACTTCCCCAAATGGTGTTGTTCAGCAATTCTCCTTGCATGTAAATAAATAAAATTTTTAAAAGTATAACAGCAAAAGTATTTCGGCGTTGTTTTTCCGTCATATAAGTTAAAATGTGATAAACCCAGAATCCAGCTTTTTCTTTTACATAATACAACCACGCTACATAGGCCCATACATAGCTATAGAGAGTAATTAAACCTGTTATGCGGTTGGGATATTTACGGCTACATAATAACATGTCAAGTAAGATCAATACGCTGACATTTGCATGTTCGATTAGATTAAGCCATCTAAAAATAAATTATTCGAAAATATATAATAATATTAAATGGCTTAAATGTAGGTCTGTCTAATCAAATGAAACGTACTTGGGTACGGCAGAGTTAAATACAGGCGGTGATACCCAACCAGCTCTCATGGAATATAAACTCCAATATTGATATGTAACATAGATGGCTAATGGAAATGCCAAACTGGCAAAGTAATGATCGCGAATTAAACGTATTTGTGGTAAATTCTGATCCATAGCATTTGTCCCAATAATATCATTTAAAAGAGCTATAATATAATATATTGTTTGTATGAGCTGAAATGATGAAAATAAATCTTTAAAGTTTAAAGGTTTATGAGTACTAAACTTGAGAAATCAATTTGCTTACCATATTCTGGGTAGTTAAAAATTTCATATTTCCACCTAAAGGATGATGCCAATTATATTCGGTAACAGGATATTTTACAATAAACAAATCATAGAAAAGTCCAAAACTTATTTGAGCCAAAGCGAATGCATGAAATATCAATGATTGTGACATTCTTATGGTTGGTTATATATATTTAGGCTGTAATTTTTTAAATCTATTTTTGTTTTGTTTGTTACTTAAAATTTTGAATAATCAAAAGTCAAAAAACTATTGAAATCTTTGCATAATTTTTTTTTTTTTTTTTTTTTGACACAAATATCATTCGTTTATCGATAGCTTTAGAGCAAAGCATTATCATAGTTTTTTTCATATAGTTTAGTTATAAGAAATATTAGGTTGGGGAAAAGGTAATCCATACAATCTTATAAGAACTTCAGGACTTTATTTAACATTTCGAATTGGAAAATAATGGATTACCTTTTCCCCAAACTAATATTTTTGTTAAAAAAAAAAAATTTTGCCAGATTGACGACAAATTGTATTTAGTTACCCAAAATGATCAACTGATTTCTAATTAGGGCTTTGTATTAAAGATTTCCAGCAAAATCGAGCTCTAATTACTTCTCGTATTTTTATTAAAATAGTTAATAGGTTCCGATTCTTTAAACGCTAGCGGTTTCTTTCAGTCTTTCTGCTAACATTTTACCTTCGATGATAATCTAGATGAATTAAAACAAAAAATTTAAATTCAAATCAGCGACTGAACGAGCGCAATAATATTAGCTTGGGGAAAAGGTAATCCATTATTTTCCAATTCGAAATGTTAAATAAAGTCCTGAAGTTCATATAAGATTGGATGGATCCATTATTTTCCAATTCGAAATGTTAAATAAAGTCCTGAAGTTCTTATAAGATTGGATGGATTACCTTTTCCCCAACCTAATATTAGTTTCCAATTCGAAATGTTAAATAAAGTCCTGAAGTTCTTATAAGATTGGATGGATTACCTTTTCCCCAATCTAATATTAGTTTCCAATTCGAAATGTTAAATAAAGTCCTGAAGTTCTTATAAGATTGGATGGATTACCTTTTCCCCAAGCTAATATTAAACGTCAATCGATGATCGAGGACTTTTAATTAATATCTAAACCTGGGGATATCAAACCCAAAATTTCAGTTGCCACTTCAAAGAACGTTTATATGTTCGATATACTAATTATAGGCAACATTTTTTTGTGATTTCGCTTCCATCTTGGAGTCAGAAAAGTCCCGTAAAGCATTACACACAATCACAAAAATGAATGTTTCAAACCCATTAATAAACTGGCTGGTATATTTGATACGTTTGAAGCCTATAATTCAATTACAGGATTGACGATACGTAGTAAAATTATTGTTGTTGGCATTGTTGCGAATTTTGTGAATCGGTTTATATAGAGAGCGATTATATTTTAAAAGTAGTCAATATTAATTTTATTTGCTTTCATTTCCTTCTAAACAGTATCTTAATTAATTTTCATTATTGTTTTATTTAAAAGCAGAGAAACGCATATAGCTTTTTATTTTTTTTTTTATTTTGCTATTTTTAATAATAATTGTTAAAAATATTTTTTAAATGGAAAAAACTTTAATTAAAGTGCTTTGATATTTGATATGACAATGTGTACTTAATTTATCTCCTATTTTAATTAATTAAATATTCAAATATTTAACATTTAAATTAAAAAAAATTATAACAAAGAATGTGTCGTCCTCACAAAATCACGTAAAAAAATCTATGCTTGGAGTTCATGACTCTTCAAATGAGGGATTTGGCGTTTTTTTCCCTTCTTTCGGAATATTCTTAATGTGTTTAAGATAATTTCTAAGAATATCATAAGAATTTTTTCGTTTTTGTTTTTTTTGTAGTATTTTTTTTAATACTCTTTACAAAACTTCCGAAAATTACAATGATATAAAAATAATTAATTAATTAAGAAAAAAAAAAAAATTTAAAAATAAAATCATTTAATTCGTTTTGCGATAAGCCATTTTTAGTTCCTTATTCCAAATCATATTATTCATAGTTTCACCAAGTACGTAAAGACACCAATTAATAGCTAAAGAGCCAATAAAAAATAAAAGGCGTTGCGGAAGCGATAACAATTCCAAAAAAGGATATGCCCAGAGACCCGAGTAATATTTAACAATATGCAGCCATACGAGATAGGCCAACAAGAATATGCTAAGACCCATCATACCATCGCCACGTTTTGGATAGGCACGGAATGATGTAAAAATTTCCAAAATCATAAATACGACAATATTAGTGTGCATGATATGATTTAGCCAACTGTAAACAAGGAATTGTAAATATAATGAAATTGATATTACACATACATAAATAACACACATAAGTATACCTAGGAAATACAGCATCCAAAACTTTTGGTAATATCAGCTCACGATCAATAGCATATATAGACCAGAAGGTAATGCCAACATTTAAAGCAAGCGGAAAAGCAAAAGTAGCCATCATGTAGTCTTTTAATTTTCGAATAAGCGGCAATCGTTTAGGTGAGACTTCATTGGTGCCCATAAAGTCATTAATTAAGGCAATGGTAAAGTATACGGCTTGTATTATCTAAAAATGAAATTAATTAATTAGTAAAATTAAATATAATTTAGTTTTTTTAGCTTTTGTGAAAAATAAATCCGTATCCCTTATTCTTAAGTTTTTTATTTTCATTACCACTAAAATTAGAAGTTACAACGATTTACGTAACTTACTGAAGCAAAATTTCAAGTTATATGCATACCTTGAATCATTAATAATTTACCCTTGTTTATTTCGATTCAATAAAGTACACTTTTAACTCTTCACAATCACAATATGGTGACCTTAGAACGAGTTAGAATAAGTTTCAAGAAAGTCTAAGTACTAAACTCAATCAGGCAAAAACTGCGGAAATATTAGGTTGGGGAAAAGGTAATCCATTATTTTCCAATTCGAAATGTTAAATAAAGTCCTGAAGTTCTTATAAGATTGGATGGATTACCTTTTCCCCAAACTAATATAAGAATTGAATTTCTTGAGAAAAAGTCTTGGAGAACCAATATATGTACCAATGAAGATGTATTACTATGGCACATTTCATCGAAGTAAAATAAAAAAAAATGCTAGTAGTTAAAAATATTTCTGTAATATTGTTAATCATTTTGTCACTATCCATATTCCAAATTACCAAAAACTTCCCCTAACTATCACGTAACAATTGTGCGATATCTCGCCAAAGACTGCTAGTTACACGATATGAATGATGAAATGTTTCATCACCAGGCTTTAACAAGGGAATAGGGAAGATGAGATATCTCGTCATCCGTCCATAATGTGTGAAGAACAGTTTGGCCTAACGTAAGCAACTCAGATTGCGACATAACCAGATAAGAGAGAGGAAATCTTAATTTTATTATTTTTATGGTTTTTTTTCCCCAAATTAATATGACATTTAGATTTTTATTCATTCAATATGTTCAATTAAAACCTTAGCCAAAGCCAATGGTTAAGTCTTTTTCACAGCATATACCACTTCACAGATTCACCTAAACTTAAAGGCTTCGCCATAATGTTGTATTTTTCTGTTTAACGTAATTAGGTTGGGGAAAAGGTAATCCATCCAATCTTATAAGAACTTCAAGACTTTATTTAACATTTCGAATTGGAAAATAATGGATTACCTTTTTCCCAACCTAATATTAGTTTGTTTCCAATCTTATAAGAACTTCAGGACTTTATTTAACATTTCGAATTGGAAAATAATGGATTACCTTTTCCCCAACCTAATATAACTTTTCCAATTTAAATTGAATATTCTTTATCTGGAAATTCATGTCGCAAATTCTAGTTCTACTATAATTTATAGATCAGCAAAAAAAAAAAAAAAAAAAGAAAAAGATTTTTACTTATAATTATTTAAGCCAGTTAGTCAATATTTTTTAAAAGCCTCAAACTTTAAGCTTATTTTCTTTTATTTCCTATCAAATATTTTTCTTTTTTTTTCTATAATGTAATCATTAAAAACATAGTAAAATATCTATACGCTATATAGAAATTGACATATCGTTTCTAAATTCTAACATGATGCAATACGCAAAACTCATTTGATGATCTTGTTTACAATAATGTCAAAGAAGATCTTTATTAAGAAAAAAATCTGGCAACGTTGTAGACTAAAGTCTAAGCTTTTTCTTCTAACTAAACATCATCTTATACAGTTTCAAAAAAAAAAAAATGATCTTCAGCCTTTCATCTTCTTCAACAAACTCATACATTACAATTTCATACATGAAATTTACTAAAAAATTCCTTCGAGTGCACATCTTTGCTAATTAAACATTTTTCTTCAAATATGTGATAAGGTTATGTTAATTGTGACTTTTTTTTGTTTTAATTATCTAGTATCTTTCTATATCATGTTACGTATCTTTCTATATCATGTTACTGTTACATACCGCATCCAGAAATGTTAAATATTGAAATTTGCCAGCGAAAGTTGAGTCTGGAAGATCAACGAAAAATTGGAAATAATAAATGCCATATGAAACCTGTGTTGCTGCAATGAGATGCATTAAAGTACGCGGTGATCCGTAGACACTCTTGGAAACAGGCTCATTAGAAGTTTTTGCCATTTTTATCGTATATCAAAAGACTTGCAAAAATTGAAAACAAAATTATGCAAATTATTTCACTTTTAGAAAAAGAAAATTTTTTTATGCGTCTAAACCGTGTCGATGAATTGTTGTTCATTGATTAAAGCGTGCAACTGTCTAAATCGTCAAATCTAATAAGAAGTGAAATTTGTGCTATTTAGTATCAAGACTTGAGCGAGTGCCGTCAATAAGAAGAGAAACTGTAAATAAATTTACTCTTTTAAAGAAATAAAAGCAAATTCGCGCGGCGCCTAACTAAAGTCCAAGAAATTAATGCTTTTTTGCGAGTTACTGTTGTAGGAAAAAATAAAGACATACTGATGCTTATGCAAATTTAAAAAATTATTTCTTCATTTGCCATTATCTCAAAATTTCTAATGGAAGCAGCTTTACTTACGATTATTACCTCTACTCTTGTTTCCGATTACCTTGAACTTTGATCGGTATATTTATTTCTTTTCTTTAATTAGTATTTTTTTGTAAAATGCAATCAAATTTTTGACATTCACTTTTAATCTAAAGAAAAAGCGATGAATAGGTTGTCCTTTAACATCAAGTTCCGAGATTCGCCTAAATAAGTCTACGATGAGATGACAATGTAATATCAAACAAACTGTCCTATTCATGCGATACTGATATCAGATCCGTATTAAAATAAAATCTTTTATTAGTTTGGGGAAAAAGAAATCCATTATTTTCCAATTCGAAATGTTAAATAAAGTCTTGAAGTTCATATTAGATTGGATGGATAACTTTTTCCCCAAACTACAAAAAAAAAAATTAGTTAAAAATTTCATAACAACCTCCGTAAATTGCATTGTGATATAATAAGCAACACAAATATATTTAAGAAAATATAATTGAATAGAAGTACATTTTTTCCTATAATCAACTTCGGCATTAGCCTGGCAGGAATAACTTTCCTATTAAGTTTAAGTTTCTTCTTAATGATTTATTCTATGACCTTTATATGAAGCGTATTTATATAAAATTACAAGTGTTGCTGAAGTCCTTCAAATGGGGGTGTTATGATAAATATATTATTTTTCCCCCAAATTAAATCAATTATGCTCTAAGTTATTATTACGTACCGCATCCAAAAATGTTAAAAATTTTAATTTGCCACCAAACGATGCTGCGGTAGCAAAAACAACGAAAACATGATCAAAATAAACGGCATACCAAAACTGCACTGCTGCCACCAAATGTATTAAAATACATAATGAACCATAAATGCCTTTGTAAACTGGATCAGCAGATAATTTCTTCATTTTTCCGTCACTTTTATTAAATTAAACATTTACAAATTGTTTCACTTCCTCCAACAAGAAATTTGCGTTGAAAACGAGTTTCCACGAATTTATGGTTGTTACGAAAATGTGCAATTTATTTATTAAACTGTCAAGTCCTTAATGTGATAAGTAAATTTTTTTATTTCATGCCATAGAATAGATAAAGAGAGCATAAGAAAATATATTTTCTCTTTTCATAATAAAACAAAAACCTAATGTTGCCATACTTTTATTAGAATTGAGAGAAGTTTATATGTCTTAAATTTTTTGTATGACAGTTCATTCATAGAAAACAAAAGCAAGGCAGAAAAACAATTGAGCCGTGACTATTATATTCGGTCTGATGGATAAATTAAATTCTATATAATATAACATAAAAAAAAAAAATTGAAAGAATGCAATGTGAAATCTAAATTGTAAAATAGCTTTTAAATTTGGTAAATACTTTTTTATTCTTCTTCTACTTCACTAAAACATTCGCATTGTTTCGAAATCCTTCAACTGCAGCTAAAGACATTTCGATAGGGGGTGTTTCAAGGTTTTTCAGGCTGTTATTAATACCATCATTATTCTTTCCATTTTTCTACAGTAACTTCTGGAAATTTCACCTTTCTCGATAGGTTACGCCTATTAAGTTTTTTACATTATTTCTTTCAGTTTTATTATTAAGGCTACGGGCAAAGACATTTCGATGGAGAAATTTTACGATATCATGAATATCATTAATACTCTCTTCACTTGCTTCAATTTTATTATTAAGAACTACGAAGCATTTTTAAACGAAACAAAACGTATGCCACCATGTATCCGTAATCCCCCATTTAGCATCTGATATTAGCACAACAATCTAAGATATTAAATCAATATTTGTTCACGATGATTGAGACATGGTTTCGTGCTATTTCTCCTTTACACACAATACAAATGCATTTAAGTAGAAGAAGAATGCGGCTTCGTAGGAAAAAACTGAATACATATTTGCTTTGTTTACATATTTTCAATTATAAATGCTTATACTCGTTCTTTTTATAAAATCACATACCATCAAATGAGGGATCACAACGACGAATACGTTTTTGTTTTGTTTATAAAACACTCATACACCAAGTGAAGTATAACGCACTGCAAAATCACTGTAATTCAGATGACAAAAAAAAGTATATGAAATGACATAACTGCATTGATATGTCAATGTTGGCAGCATTGTAGTTTACTTTTGGATTGCATTTGTGTTGTAGCAATCGTGAATTGTATTTAATCTTAAGTCAAAATATTTGTAATATAATATATAAATAATTGAAATAAAATGTCATAGCAGTAGAACAAATGCAATTTTATATATATAAACCAAAAGAAAGATATGTTAATAGTTAAAGCATTTACTTGTCCGCTGTCTAGTCATGTAAGTTTGAGATTTCCATTAGCCTTACATTACTTTGAAATTTTTTTTGATCTCTTCTTTTTCAGATACTATTTGAATTTACATAAATACGCGCAAAACAATTTTTTTTTCAATCATGATTTTTATACAAGACGTATTTATCGTTTTTTTTTTTTTAATACATTGGTATATTTATATTTTCTTTCTAATGAAAAAGTTGCGTTCCCAGAAAATAAACCTTCAAGTATATGAAAACATTAATTACGTTTTTTATACGACATTTAACTTTTGCAAATACTGATGTTGTCTACAGCGTAATATAAAAGTTCTTACATTCCCTTACATTTTATTAATTTTATTGAAATGTTTTTCAAGGCATTTGTAAAGGAGATTATAAACAAAATGGTTACGTTAATCAATTCAAAGCATTCTATTTTTGTTTTATTTAACCAACCACGTCCGCACGCAACTGCAAAGGTATCTTGCTAATGAACGACAATATGCATCTTTAATATAAATACCTTTTGAATAATATTTTTAAAAAGTGAAGAAGGTTTTTTAGTTCATAATGTGAAACATGTCATTTATTTGGTACCGTCTTTTGAATATATCAGTAAAAGTTGCTGTACTCGTAATGTAAAAGTTATTCCCTACCCATATAGCCATTTTTGATAGGAGCAAGAAACAATTTTGTGCGAATCCTGATATCCGATTACAGATATATTCAAAAAAAAATTAGAATAAAATATTTGAAATCTCATGAAATATTACCAATAGCTATCGGGAAAATGTATATATAAATAATAGGATAGCTACAGGGAGACTAAAAATATTTTGATGGCTTTTCGTATCTGTTGTAATTTTTTTCGTTTAGAAACATCTTAAACCACAAATTTAATTTTAATTAATGTTAATTAAATACCTGAGTGCTTACTGATTTCCGCAAATTCAACTGAACAACGAATGCTTGAAGCTGATGAAATGATTAGATGGTGCTTAGTACACAATCGGTTTGTTTAGAGTGCTTGCAAAAATACACTTAGAATATGATTTCTTAGTGGATATTTTTGGAAATAGTTAAAAACACATTTTGCGTAACTTTTAATAATCGTAAAAGAGGTTTTCGCTCGCCATTATTGCCTCAAATCGCATCAACAAGCCGCACAAGGAACCGAGAGTGATCAGCTTCAAGGCAGCAGATCTTTTTAGAATGATGAATGAAGCAGGTATTCGGCATCAAATTTTTTTGAATTAAGTCAGTTGTAGAAACTAGGGAGCGACTTTGACCCTCACAAAGTAAGTATTTATGTGACAAATCCAAACGTTTACATAGAATCAAGGTATAGATTATAATATTGTATCATCAAAAAAAAAAAAAAAAAAAAAATGAAGTACTGTAGGGTATTTAATGATCGGCCTTCTCCATTTATAATGTTTTTGTTTATACTGCATTGGATTAGTAACGTAATAATAATAACAACAAAAAGTCAATATTTTTTTACCAAAAAATTGTTATTTACTCTTAAATTATAAAAAGAAATATGTGCACTGTGTTGGTAGGTAAAGAAATGCGACCATGTGGCCAAGTAAAGAACTAATAAGAAATCAGTCTCACTCGCAATTTGTGTTTATTTTAATTTTACTCTTAAAATAAAACAATGCATTTTCGTACATTTGGGATGGAAAATTATTATTTATGCATGCATGTGGTGAATAATTCAATAAAAGTGAGAAAATACATTGCATTGCAATTTCAAATCATTTTTAAAATTAGAGAATTGCAGAATATATTTATTTCGAGAAATTGCTTTTCATAATTATTAATATACAGTGTATATTAAGGGATTTTCAAATTCCAAAAAAATGTCTATTATTTTAATTTATCCAATATACAACAAGTGCAGGAGTATTTTACAAACGTTTGAAATCAACCGGAATATAACCTTAGGAGAGAGTGCCTTAAAACATCTAGTACTACTTTACTTTATCTACTATTACTACTAAGACTATTACTTTTATTACTACTACTGCTACTACTACCATTACTATTAGTACTTTCACTACGACTGCTACTACGATTATTACTACTGCTATTACTAGCACTGCTACTATTACTACTACTACTAGCACGACTAAAACTACTATGACTGCTACTACTGCTACAATTACTACTACTACTATTACTACTACTACTATTACTACTACTACTATTACTACTACTACTATTACTACTACTGCTGCTATTACTACTACTACTAGCACTACTAAAACTACTACGACTGCTATTACTGTTACTACTATTACTGCTACTACCTCCATTACTACTACCACTACTAAGACTACTACTACTATTACGATTACTACTGTTACTACTACTACTGCTACTACTACTATTACGATTACTACTGTTACTACTACTACTGCTACTACTACCATTACTATTAGTACTTTTATTACGACTGTTACTACGATTACTAATACTATTATTACTACTATACGCTACTGTTACTACTACTACTAGCACTACTAAAACTACTACAATTGCTATTACTACTACGATTACTATTGTTACTACTATTACTGCTACTACTACTATTACCACTATTACTAGCACTACTAAAACTACTACGACTGCTATTACTGTTACTACTATTACTGGTACTACTACGATTACTACTGTCACTACTACTACTGCTACTACTGCTAAGATTACTATTAATGCTACTGCTACCACAGCCACTGTTACTACTGCTTCAAACTTTAAAAATTTCTTAGGAGCCAATGCACCGATCTTATTGAAATTTTGCACACTTCTTCCAGGAACTTGAACGAAAGTTTTTCTTTTCTTTGGTCGTAATTTTGCTCGCCCGGATATTGTACTTTTTTACACACAACCAAGTCAAAAATGCATCTAATAATTTCTTTTAAAATTCTTCTTTCAAGGACGGGCTATAACCGATCACCTAGTAACAGATAATATGGGGTTTTTTTTATATCAAATAAAACTTTGAAAAGTTTTTCAAGGTTCTCCAAAAATTACGCCCCAAAGTTTGACCTTTCAATTTTTGAATGAAACTTTATTTAAGATGGTAGATAACCTTGCTTTTTCAGAGAGAAAGACTCTTTTCATACACATGGCAATATTTCGGAACTATAGGATAGTAATACATTTTAATCTTGGGGTCCGATGAGTATTGGGCTGTTAAGCTTTCGCAGCAGATACCAGTGTAAAACCACTTAATACATAAGTCTTCTCTTCTTAAAGGTTCCCATAGTTCGAAGGTTTCCATTCGGGGAATCAAACCCTACGGACGGATTAAGAGTCCCTAAAGAACATAATATCAATAAAATAACTTTCTTAAAACAATTAGACCAACCATCCACTCTTATTTAACAATAGAAAATAGAGCTGACAGCCGTAGTTGTCATTCCTATTTCTCTTATTTTTTTTTTTTTTTTTTTTTTGTACATTCATTTTATTGTTCTAAATAAATTATAAAAATAATAAAAATATCACTTTTTTATGTGTTTAAATATTTAAATAAAAGAATTCTCTTTTACTATATTTTTTAAAATTTTTTTTACACTGCGGAACCAATACCATCCCTCTATAATTCGGATTATGGTATTACTCTGTCTCCTCAGCGTATATCCTTGAAAACAATTCCGTTCATTCGATGGTTTCTTCTTCTGTATCTTCTTCCTCCGAAGATGATATTAATTTAATTTCAGTTAATTCTTGTTCATCTTTTCGTTTCGTTTCATCCTTATCATTTACCTTTGCAGCACTCTGACCAGTTAACTGTTCATTTTTCTCTACCGTTGTCTTCTTAGCTACGGCAGTTGGCTCTTCATTGAACATGGGATTATCAAAAGATCTTTCTCTTACCCTTTCATTTTCCGCATCATAACCCATTACTACTGGTGTACGTGTTACATTAGGGACGTCTCGTATACTACTTCTAGTGTTATCGAAACGTGCAAACATAAAATTAGAACGATATAATAAATTTCTCCAATTGTAAGACATCCAACGCCTTGGATCATACATCCATTGTGGTATATACAACAAATAACGATGATTTGGTACATAATGAGCAAATATTATTAAAGCAACTATAGCGCACAGTACGATACATAGTATGATAAGGACAACTGAACCGAATGTTATATCTGGATTATACGGACGTCCTGAATACTGTAATTTGTAATTGGCTAAGGTTAAGGATTGTAAATTTAATTTCTTTAACCAGTTGACGCTATTGTTGAGACTTTTTACAAAATTAACACTTTTTTCATTATAATTTTTCCGATCGACTATAATCGCTTGCAAGTAAATCCCATAATCTTTGGAACTATAATAATTGACATGATAATCCAAATCGTTTTGTAAATTTTGTTCTTTTACGGCTTTCTCTAGTATAGCTTGAAGAGTATGCAATCTTCTACTGCCACAGTTGTCCACCTTAAAACTTAACAAAGATCCGCATATACTGCAGCAACTTCCTAATGGTGTAATCGAAACTTGACAATGAGGTTTTTCGCATGATTTCATAACATTGTGACAAATGGGTTCCAAAAAATGATTATAATCCCTATGACAGCCACAAACATCATTATGATAGTATTCCACTCGTACTCCTGCCTGATTACGAAACAATAATTGACCGAGATTTGTATACAATAATTGTCTAACATAATCCTTAGATAGTAAAGAACCGGCAAAATTTAATTGACCCATTCTCAGAAAAGGTACATTTTCCAAATCAAAAGCCAATGGACCTTTATTTTGTATAACAACAGATTCATTATTGCAAGGAACCTTCTCTAAAGCCAGCATCGCCTTATTCGATTGTTTTTCATCACTGCTACGCCAAGTTTTTGGATCAAACCATTTGTGTACTTGAGGAGATCGTATATAAGCTTTGCCTCTATCACAAGATCTTTTCTTCGATTCACCACTTAGCGTTATGATGGACTCTCTATTCAAAAGTATAGCACCATTTGCAGGTAATACAAAACCGCCTACATCAACATTTTTCGGTAATGGTAGTACGCCCGGATATTGTTCGGGAAATATTACTGTTTCACGGGCGCAAGGTAGATAATCATTTAACCAATTTTTACTATCATCAAATCCGGGATTATCGATTAACCACTTAGTTCCAGCCGAAAAACTAATTAATATATGTATAACCACGAAGAATATATTTAAGTTGAACATTATGAAGTGAACACTTTCAACTTCTGCTTGCAATTGCACATGAAATCATGTGAAATGGTTAATAATTATTTTTTTTGGGGCGTTTTCCTTTTATCTTTGCAAATTATCTTAAATGCAATAATGGTCAATATTCACTAACTGAGTGTGTGGTGGAGGTGTAATATGCTTTTTATTGCATATCTAGCATTTCAATGCGTCTGCATATACGAGATACCAAGTCGTCTTTATCTATCCTTTGCGCTTTGTTTGAATTCTTACTCACTGTGATAAGCTGAGTAGTCAAAGGTAAACAGCCAGCGACTTTTGTATTAATTACAAGTTATTGTAAAAATAAACATCTGACCTATATAAAAAAATATAAAGTCTCCTAAAATTTACGCATAATTTGAACCATATATGAGGAAGAGTGCTGGCAATCAAAAAAAAAACCAGTTTGATAGCTGACACTCTAGGATTAGTAAAAATGGAGGATTATACGCTCTCATTTTTGAATAATATTAGTTTGGGGAAAAAGAAATCCATTATTTTTTCGGTAGATGGCTACACTG
>KK351013.1:521575-540878 GCA_000671755.1 Glossina brevipalpis
TGTATATATATGTATATATATATATATATATATTATAAGGATATATTTGTATAGATTTGTACATATAATATATACATATTTATTTATAATATGATGTTACACGAAAACTTATATTAATCGAAGACGTTGAAAAGTGTTTTTTTTTTTTTTTTGGTTTTAATTCATTTATTTTTGTAATTAATATGTCCCCGTTTTTTTAAAAGGTATTCATTCTCCTCTTCTCTTGTAATGTTAGTCAAGAACAAATCTGAATAATAATAAACGAAAAACGAACCGCACAATTTTAGCTTTCAACTACTACTGTAAATTGCGGATAGGCATTGAAATTTCAATACTCTCGCACGCTTGTACGCTTGTTACCCACATTCTATACACAAATGTTATACACAAATATATACATATATATATATATATATATACATATATATATACGTCTATATCGAAGTATCTACATAATTACGTACTCTTGAATATATACGTAATACATACATATAAAGTTTACAGGTTTTGTAAGTCTCAAGAAATTGCGATGAAATACTTATGACTTTTATTTATATTTCAATATTAGGGCATTTTATGAAGCCATCGTCGTCTTACATTGTACACAGCAAAAAGGGTCATTCTTCTTCAAGTCTTACATACATACAGATAGATATTGAACATAATACCAGCAACATGGAGAAAATCCAACAACAACTGCGCATGACAAATAAATGTGTTTTTTTCTTAACGTCATTCCATAAATATTTTTAATCCATTTGATTTACGGCTACACACACACACACATATACATTTAGATTACGTAGGCAGAAGAACAGTTTTTTTTTTTTTCAAGTTATTAACAATGACATATCATTTCTTAAAGTTTGTTTTTAACTCCCTCCATACTCTCGAGCCAAAAACAAATGTGTAATTATCAGTTTGTATTAGAATGTTTAGCTTTAGGGAGTAAAATATTTGAAAAAAAACTTAACTAAGTCACATTCGTCGTATGGCATCAATTAATCTTATCATATTATTACGTTGTTAATTTGCTTAAATATTTATATATTCATATGCATACATATGGTACCAAATTACCTCCCCCCAGTGATTCATTCTTTATTACTTTATTATATCTCTTAGTTCAATCGATTCGCTCTCAGGTTACTGCGATAATTATAGAAAACTGAAATAACTTCTGTAACATAAGTAAAGTTCATAAACAGCTTTGTTTGTATTCGAAATATCGTTTAATAATTTTCAAATCATCTAAAATTGAAACTTTCATAATATCTCTACTGGTTGCTATTAGGTTGGCGAAAAAAAAATCCATTATTTTTATATGAACTTCAGGACTTTATTTAACATGCTTCGGATGGTCCGATTTGGGTCAAATATGCANACACCTTCTTTGCGATTGCATAAATCTTACTCTTATTAGAAGAATCGTATTCGGATCATCCAATCCCATGGACATCCTGAAATCAGCTACCGAGCATAACATCAATTTAATATATAACTTTATTAAATCTACTAAGCTTACTATTTAACATAAGTTTTCTGAAAAAAGAGCCGATAGCCTATCATGCTAGTGCTCAATTAATTTCTCTAGTCTAAGAATTAGTTTCATTGGACTAGGAAATATAATAATAATAATAATAATAATAATAATAATAATAAAGTTTACAAAGAGAAGGATTCGTACTGGAATATTTAGAAAAAAAAAAAAAACTTTTTAGATCTTTATTTGCAAGAAAGAATTCCCTAAAAAATAAGTATCGGCCCGTAGGGAAAATTAGTCATTTTTAATAGTTACAAATTTTTGGAATAACCTAAAAAATAACCTAATTTCAGTGCCATGTGAAATTTGCTCGTTTTTAAGATTTTGTAATGATGTTTATTATGGATTTATTTGACATTTCTTCTTGACAAAAGTCCGCTTTTTTAGACATGGACATGGACATTGACGAATAAGATATACTTTAACAATAATAAGAAAAGTGATCAAATTTCTTTCAAGGATGAAACAGACAAGTTAGATTCTCATTGAAAAAAAAAAAATTGGTATAACGTACGCAGTTTTCAGTTCACGCTCCCTCTGTAACCACACGCGCCAAAATATGCGAAAATAAAAGGTTCGAAGAAATCTACTTTAAGCCCTTAGCGAGAAACTAAGCCTCAAATTTGTCATTCATTAAGAGAATATATTTATCTCATCTTTACTCATTGTAAGAGTCTCAACGAAGGATGAACGGATAAACAAATTTTCCTAAATTGTCAAACATCACCCGGATGATATAAAAGTCTAGTATATTATTATAAACGGATAAATAAAATAAAACTTATATTCATTATGAGTCCAATCTATTAATACTGACCACTACACTTTTTTGTTGCAAAATATAGCGAAATATATTTTTTTTAGAATTTTAGGGAATTTCTTGAAAAAAAATTGATAAATATGTAAGCAATAGGACCTTGTAATTTTCACTTGATTTGATTTGCATATATAAAACGAGGAAAAATTTCATTTTTGTTCTAGAAAATATTTTTACGAGGCTTTTATTACGCTTCCCATAGTGGAATTGACATAAAACCAACAAAGATAAATCGATTACACTGGTGTCATGCTTATAGATATAAATATATATAAGTTTTGTAAAATCCAAAGGATACTTTAAGATTCACTTTTAACACTTCATTCTGCTTAAGGTCTACGCAAAATGCGAACGATAACAATCAAAGCTTGTAATTCTACGTTTATGGTTACAGCAAATCGCTACCGTTTTTAATCGTTTAATATATAAAATATTAATAATCTAGACATATTGACTCAACTTAAAAAAGGTCTGGCCTATATCTATTTTATATTTAAAAAAAAAAAAAAAAAAAAAAAAAAAAAAATAAATAAATAAANGACTATGGAAAAATAGTT
Organism: Glossina brevipalpis; assembly: GCA_000671755.1. Classification (NCBI taxonomy): domain Eukaryota; kingdom Metazoa; phylum Arthropoda; class Insecta; order Diptera; family Glossinidae; genus Glossina; species Glossina brevipalpis. The sequence continues at coordinate 524,493 of KK351013.1, forward strand.
AAGTTTGGCCGCACTAGAGTCTCGAACTTAACTATTTTTCCACGGAGTGGGCTTTCAAATCCAAATATAGCTTGACGCTTATTGCTTTACAGAGCTATGTTAATGCTTTTACAGAGCTCTGTTAATGTTAATGGTATATGTCTTTGCTAGTTAAATTCGAATTTATCTTCACACCCTTTATAAATTCAAGGTTATGTTGTTAGCAAAGGAACTAAACTTACGATATTACGTTTTACATCTAACAATTTCAACAACAGCTTTTGCGTAAGCTATCTTTTGCCTCAAACGGGGGCAACTGATTTGTACCTCCAATAAGTTTTTATAAGACAAAAAATCTAATTGTAATTGTAATAAAATTTTTAATAAAAAGAAAAATTAATTTATTAAATTTTGACGAGATCAGTTCACGTTTTGGTTCCCTTCTCATCTAAGAGTTCTCACGAAGTGCATTCCATTACACGAGAAGAAAATATGGTTTTTAGTGTATTATTACGAAAAAGAATGAAGAATTGCATTAGGCAATGTTGTATAGGGCATTTAATGGTCGACTTTGCCCGACTATAATATTTTTTTTATTACTTGTTTTAAAGTAACATTAAAGACCTTTTTTTTTTTTTTTTTTTTAATTCGTGTGTTTATATAAAAGATAATAATTAGTAAATGGACGTTCGATATATCGCATTTTAATTTATTTTCACTTGATTTACTTACCAAACACCAATAAGTTAAAAAATGTAATTTCTTTTCCCAGGTATCCGCTATCATATGTTGAATGGCTGCATTTTTCAAACGATAACTCTTTTGTTTATCCCATTTTCGAAAGTATAAGGCATAAACAAATTGTCCAAGTGCCAATAAATGTATTGTGGTTACAAATATACGGGATTTATATAATTCGACTTTTGTCATTTTTTTGCGTAAACGATTCAACGATTAAATTCAAGTCGTCTTTAAGGCAATTGAGAGAGAAATTTAATCATTTATTTCGTATATAAAAATCTTTTTATAATTACTTATCATATAAATTTTGAACTCGAAACCTTCGAATTGTCAATATGTAATCTAGATAAAGATGATCAGTTAATTCATATCAGTAACAGTTGATTCATATATATATATATATATATATATATATAAAAACGCTTTTAAGTTTATATTCATTTATATTACTTCCCCGGTTATTTTATTTTATTGACAACAAGTAGCGATCTATAAAAAATTAAGATACGTTAGGAACTTAACCTCAAAATTTGTGACTTTATAGTCCCGTGAGTTAACTTTTTTCAATGCTATACGTTTACATAAAGAATGAAAGTAGGAAAATTCCTAAAAGGAACCCCTAACATTTTATTGGTTAAGCGTTGTAGATATCCCTCTTGAATGAAATGATTCCCTCCTTGAAAAAATATCAAAAAAAAAAAAAAAAAAAAANAAAAAAAAAACATTAAACAAGAATCTTACATGAAAAATATTTCATATAATTAACAAAATAAAAAAACAATAAATATATCACAAGAACAAAGAGAAAAATCAATAAAGAACATACAATGTAGCTGTTCCGTATTGGGGGCACATATATGCAATGCTTATTATTCATCTTCTGACAAGTCAAGAGAGCACATTTCGCAACCCATATTTTTGAAACACAATTTTATCATTTCCTTCATTGAAAAGAAGACGTACACCAAATTTACGATTCCGTTCGCAATAAGCAAAAATCAAACGTATCAGAAACGCTTCATAGTATTATAACATAGATACTTGTAGTTGATGAATATGAGATGCGAACACGATTGAGTCATGCATCGCGTCTCAATAATTTATCTAGAATTTTCTCTCTCTTTACTGAAAGTTTGAAAATAGACTTCATTTCCTAAGTTTGAAAATAGACTTCATTTCATAGATCAGAAGAGATTGATCTAAAATATAATTGAATTTTTAACATTCAGAATGACTGAAAGTGGATCCACCTTTAGTTATATTAGTCGATTTTCTGAATCGATTTTAACTTGTCTGTCTGTCTGTCTATCTATCTGTCTTTCAAATCTGTGCGCATGTATCTTCATATTTAACCGATAAGCTGCAAATTTAAAGATATCTCAGCGAAATGTGTGATATTGATGTATTTTGGTTTACAGGGACGAATTTTGAAAATGGATTAGGTCGCTGTATTCTCTAACGATTGCTCTTCATATAACCCCTTATGTTAAAAAAAAAATTCATTAACGATAACAGAATTTCTATGAATTAAATTGATTTGAAAAATTTGAATAAGCCTATCCAATCTTTCGAATCTCTTCCCATATAATTGTTTCTATAAAAACTAAAACTCCAGACTTCGAAAAAGTGCACTTTTCAACATTCCTTGGTGAAAATTAACTTTTGATATATTGCGCCGGTTTTTCGTTCGAGCTTCACCAATTAGCGTTAATAGCGTTATTCGTGAATGATTCTTATTCGGCACTTGACATTTTCGCACAAAAAAAATTGTGTCACTAATATAAATTCAAGGGTGTGAAGATAAATTCGAATTTAACTAGCAAGGACATATACCATTAACATTAACAGAGCTCTGTAAAAGCATTAACATAGCTCTGTAAAGCAATAAGCGTCAAGCTATATTTGGATTTGAAAGCCCACTCCGTCCAAATTAAGATACCTAGGAAACTTTTGTAAACGTCATATGAATCTACATGGAACAACCTTTAAAATAATATACCAAATNATCTACCGAAAAAATAATGGATTTCTTTTTCGCCAACCTAATATATATACTTGTATACCCCTCAAATGGATTTGAAAAAAAAAAAATGGACTCATAAAAAGTTAAAAAGATTGCTAGAGCAGAGTCAAATAGCATAAAGATGGTTAGACGGTTGGATTCAAGTCTGCACAGATAGACAGGAATATTAAGACAAACGCAGGCAGGCGCACTACTATATTATTATTATTTTAAGAGATTTCTGTTACTTTTTTTTTAAAATTTTTATGAAAACGTTTTAAAACGTTTTAAACATTAGATAATATCGTGACTAACATTAATTATTATTCTGCCTTTTCTCTATTAAGATATTGTAAAGTTATTATGAAGCTCCTATCTGTTGAGTCTATTTCTCTTTGTTTTGTAGCAAAAAAATTGCTCGACTCTCATTTGCTTGTAACTTTTTATTTCTTTTTTTTCAGAAATGACTTTTGGGGTAGAATAAAGATTTCGTCTGCTTATTTTATACTCTACACCACTTTTCGTTCAGGCTGTATATTAATTCTATACATATTTATGCCAAAAGTCAAAAGGACTTACGATATACTCCTCTTATATTACATCGATCGATTTAAAGTTATTAATCTAAATCATTTTTTGAAGCATCATCCATCAGCGTCCTTTCCTATCCGTCTATCTGTTGGATACAAAGCTCAATTTTTGAGATACTCTGACGAATTTCCCTACGCTGACATGGCGCAACGAAACCTATTGACTTTCTTTTGGAACCATTGGACCATTTTTTCGACGCCTCATTTTGAAAAAGTCATTGTAGGGGAAAAAATTTGTACAATTTAAAATTTATCGAAAAAATCTCACATACTAAATTTAGATCAAATGGCTCATTTCTTTCCATATAAAGCTTCGTACAAACAGTAATCCCTTTTTTTATTGTAAAAACGTTCAAGTTATAATATTAGTTTGGGGAAAAGGTAATCCATTATTTTCCAATTCGAAATGTTAAATAAAGTCCTGAAGTTTTTATAAGATTGGATGGACTAATATATTAGTTTGGGGAAAAGGTAATCCATTATTTTCCAATTCGAAATGTTAAATAAAGTCCTGAAGTTCATATAAGATTGCAATGGATTACCTTTTCCCCAAACTAATATTTTATAGGGAAAGGTCACTTGTTTTCTCTTATAATCCTATTTACTGTTATCATTCATCTAGATCTTTTTTTTTCACATTTGTCTTACTTACGCAAGGGCATAGTATGAGTATTTGATAAAACGACTCCTACGTGAGCAACTGCTGAACCGGATAAATGTTTGCTTAGTTCTTAATTATTACACATGGCCAATAGCAAATAAAGTGGGATAATTCTAGTTTTCCATTGTCTCAAACACAGCACTGCCAACTATTTCTAAAACTTCAACTGCTAAATATACCTCAAACAAACCGCCAAACAAACGGGAGCATCGGCAACATCAACTCTTTCAGCATAATTATCTTTTCGCAATTAACGATAAATACATCCGACTGGAAACTGTAAACAAGCACGATTTGAGAATGGTACTTTGCTTCACCTTTTAGCTTTGCCATCTTTTCCACGACCAGATATATTTATTTATTTATTTTTCCAATTCTTTCTTTTATTTTATTTCACAACACTTTACTAAGGAGTTTGGTATACAAATTTGTTGCGCTAAGTTGGAACGATTTAGACCTATTTTTGGACAGGACTCCGTACAAGGAAGTAAACCATCCTTTACTTGGTCACAAACGAAATTAGCTGAAGAATAAAAAAAAAGATCATAAATTAGAAAATTAATTTTGCTAAATTTGGATAACATCCGTTCAAATTTTGGTCAGTTCACGACTCTTCGAAAATATTTGAAGAATAATAGTTAGTTTGGGGAAAAAGAAATCCATCCAATCTTATATGAACTAAAAAGGACTTTATTTAACATTTCGAATTGGAAAATAATGGATTTCTTTTTCTCGAAACTAAAAATAAATTTACTAAATTTTAACCATAGCAGTTCCTCATACCATATATAACCACTTCCATGAAATATATATTTTTACATGGAAACCAAATATAATTTTTGTTATTTTATTATAAAGGTAAGTAAGTTAAGTATTGTATCAGGGGTAGTAGTGTATGCTGCTTAATGGTCTGTCTTGCCTGCATATAATACTTTTTACTTCTTTTTATCTTATCATTTACTTAAAATTTCGATGCTATCTTCACACATATATAACGATTCAATTTTATCTATATAAAATATGATTTATAAAAAAAATTCTCCCAAAACTTTTTGATAATTTTTTTGATTCAACTAAATTTTGTTGAATTGAAACGGATCTTATTTCTTATAGTTATTTTTATCTATTTTCGTTTCAATGAAAGAAAACGATATTTTACTACTGTCAACTTAATAAAGACAGTTTAACAAAAATTGAAATGTACAAAAGGGATGAAAACGATTAACACGCAAAAATATTTAAAAAAAGTCATTAAGAGGTAATAAAATAGATTTAATTAAAATTAATAAAGAAAAAAAAATTTAAATCAAGACTAATTCTCAATTTTGTTAAGATTCAGACAAATGACTTTGTGTTCACATTTATTCTTCGTGGCGGCCAATTAACCGTCATTCATTCCGGTAATTTTAGGAGAGAAGGAGAGGTAGAAGAAGACGAATTTAAAACGTTTATAATCCAGCATATCTGAATATTAGAATATCCTACATCACTTTGCCTAACACAAATCCTTACCCCTTACTTTCGTGAAAAATTTCCATGTAAAGGCATTCTTTTTACAAGAGACGTTGTACAGAAGGCAAACTAAAGAATGAATTGACGTGGTTCAAAATTAGCAAATTTTTCTTTTTTCTATGAACTATGCTTATTCTTCTACTATTTATTTCTGCCAATAAAGTATTATTATTATTAAAAATTCGATTTTAATGTCATATAAAGACTTACTTTGATGAAAACGCTTATATATATGGTGGGTTCCAAGAAAAAAACCTATGTGATCCAAATTTAGTGCAATTAATTTTTGATGTTAAATTACTATTACGAATCAATTTTCACTATGAAGATCAGATTTTTTTTTTATCATATAAAGGCTTACCCTTCTTGAGAACGCCTATATATGTGGTTGAGTCTAAAAGACAGACTTACTTGATACAAATTTAATACAATTAATTTCTATTCCATATTATTACAAAATATTAACAATAATAACTCTTTTTCTCATTAAATAGTTACTTTTCACAGGAAAGAAAGTAGTTCAAAAAATTACCCCCATTCAATCCAAATTTTTCATATGACAAATGTGACAAAATATTAATTTTTATTGATTTTTGTCGAGAAATATTAAAAATTATTATTTTTACATTTATATAAAGACTGTTTTCAAATGGAACGCGTATATGAGAAGCGAAGGTAAAAATAGTCTCCTTTACGCCAAAATTTCTTATAATATCTTATAAAATGTGATCTGCATGCAGGTGAATGCTAGAAAACATCTAAAGACAGATAGGTAGACAGGCAGGCGAACTTCAGAAAATGATTCTGAATGGCTTCGTGTAATAAAATGCATTAGCGGGTCTTACATATATCTTCACAAACTAAACATGGAATAATTACATCACGAGCATCACTTGAACTGCACATGTTACGTTAGTGCTGCCAAATCGTAATATTCACCATTACGTAATGAACAGTTAATACTAAACTTAAAGTGTTATTTATTTCGACTGAAATTGTCGGTACTCTAATCAAATGTTTCCAGATTATTCAATTTTAATTATTCTTTTTGTTTATTATTTAATTCGAATTCAATGTCATCAGTTGCAGGTGATTGACGTGGATCCCCATATATAAAATAAGAAACAGCTGTTTGTAATTTTTTTAAACATCCCCTAAAACAACCGATAAGTTTGCGAAGAAAACAAAAACTTACAAAACAAAAGTTTTTCAAATTTTTTATTCCAACGAAGTGTTCCGAAATAATGTCTTTGACTTCCAGAATAACGTTGACAACTTCTATTATAGCAACTACCTGCATAATTGGCTATGTACATTTAAAACAAGTAACGGATCAGTAAGAGAACTTAATATTTTTTAAAAAATTTTTACTTACATTAAATACTTTCATATATAAGAGAAAAGTTACATGCGGGTGTGCTGCGTGATGTTGAGAGGCAACAAAGACGTAAAGTTGAAAATACCTTCAATTTGCAACAACAAATCGATCTAACTAAACAATTAAAACGCACAGAACGGGAAATCGAAGATAATTCTAAATAAAAAAAATCAAAAATGATGTAATAAATCTGTAGTATATTTTTGCAAAACTAAAATACTAAATTGATAAGTAAGTTGAACAAAAATCGGAAATTATTATTATAATAGTAAAAAAAAAAACGTAGTGTATTTTAAAACGAATTCGAAGAGCCGTTTGGAAATGGAGGTTAATTGTAGCAATTCTAGTAACGCCCCTTACGGCTGTCGCCACGATCACGACTGCGTGAGCGACGTCGTTCACGAGAGCGGGATCTTCGACGCCTCGGTGATCTAGAACGGGAACGAGAGCGCCGCCTACGAGAATATAAATATCTGAAAAACAAATGCAAAAAATGTTAATTATTTTACTTTATATTACTTTATCAGTTAATTCACCGTCTCAATTCCCGAGATATCGGTTTCAAATGCATGAAATTGCAGAAGCCTGATCGGGTACATTCACCCATTTCGTATTGGCGACAACAGGCTTCTCGAAAATCGGTAACTGGCGACAGTTCCGAATATACCGGACGTCCTCCAAACCAACGGTTATTTAAATCATTTGCCGCCTTTTCGGCATCGGCCTCATGGCGAAATTTGATATACACATTGCCCACTAAATGATCGCCCAAATTATCGCACACATTCATTTCTTCGATTTCTCCATATTTATCCTCGCATTCTACAAACACATCCTCGAAAAAATTGTCATAATGTTCTTGCATTTCTTCATCCGAAACATTGGCCACTAAATGGGAGCCGTCAGCTGATTTTGCCGAATTTTGAGGGTTCACGTACAAATTCTGTAGCAATACGGTTTGTGAAAATGTCGGCTTGTTGTGAATACGCGAACAGCGGTCACCATGACGGCAAGCACCGATTTTAAAATAAAATGAACAATTTACTCTGTAAAAGAAATTTTATTAATTTCCAAAAAAAAAGAAGCGCACATTCTTCGATACACACTTATCTTTTTCGGTGCCAAAAATGGACGCTAAATATTCAGCCATATTGCAAACGAACTTTTCACAGCTTCAACAAAGTTTTTCGACAAATTAACAGATATAACGAAATTTGGTAAAATAATTATTTGGACAATAAATGGTAGTAGATTAATAATTTTTGAAATTTTCCAAATTTCTAATAAAAAAAGAGCAGACTGCAATAATTTTCTTTAACTTTTCTCTTCTTCTTATACTGTCCGCACACAGGTTGTTGATTACATTTCAAACAGAAAACATGAAGTATTTTATTTTGATAAAAATACTTCAATTATGCCTGGCAGTACTCTCAATGATTTATTCTTTACGATAATTGCGAATTGTAAATTAAAAAGATTATTTAAAAACTTATTATGAAAATTATTTATTTCTAACTATGGCTTTACGTTTAAACGTTTTATTTTACTTAGAGAGAAGTACGGATTTATTTTAAACGAAATTTTTATTTAAAATGCACTTTTAAAGATCTAAATTATGAAAAAAGAAAAAACACATGCAAAACAAGTTTTAAAAAACTTGGCGCTTTTAAAAACACTTTGTTGATAACACTGCATAATTTCTAGAAGAAATTAGAATTCAATCATGTTTTATGGTATTTTCGCAAATTGACGCAAAAGAGTTTCTAGTTGAAAAGAAGGAGGATAAAAATTTAATTCAGGTTTATTGAAAACGTGCTGATTGACTTGTTAAACATTAAATCAATATAAGAAATGGAAAGGGTAAAAATAGGAGCCGAAATAATCGAATCAAATAATAATTAATTGAAATGACACATTAATTCTTTAGATAAATGAACTAAAAGAAAAAGGAAATCAGGCCTTAAATGCAGAAAAATACCAGGAAGCTATAGAAGCGTATACAGAAGCCATTCTATTAGACGACAAAAATTATGTTTTATTTAGCAACCGTTCAGCTGCTTACGCAAAGGCCGGTAAATTTTCTGAAGCTTTGGAGGACGCGGAGAAGACAATTTCTCTCAATCCCACATGGGCGAAAGGTTATTCTCGCAAAGGGGCAGCTGCCGCCGGTTTACGTGATCATAGAAAAGCATTTGAAGCTTACAATGAAGGTAAAAAGAAGTTTATTATTAAAAACTTCCGTACATAACCTTACATTTATTCACTTTACATATATATATGACTTCATTTGTTATTATTGTAAATATCTTTAAATACTACAGTAGGACAAAATTTTCTCTTATGTTCGAGTTTTTACTACTTCTAGGTTTGAAGTATGACCCAAAAAACGCCATATTGCTGCAAGGGCGTCAAGAAATTACTAATACTGTTTTACAGTTTATGCAACAACAACCTCCTATGCCTATGGATATAGATCCACCACGCTCACAACGCTTTTCAAATTCTTCTATTCCCAAACCTCAGGAGAAAAAAGCAACTAAGCCGGCTGAACCCAATCTTGATGAAATGTCAGAAGAAGAACGTCAAAAGTATTTGGGTAAGAAAGAGAAAGAGGCTGGTAATGCAGCTTACAAAAAGAAAGATTTCGATAGTGCTCTTAACCATTACACTAAAGCCATGGAATATGATCCTACAGACATAACATTCTATAATAATATTGCGGCCGTTTACTTTGAACGTAAGCAGTACGATGAGTGTATTAAAATGTGTGAAAAAGGCATTGAGATTGGCCGAGAAAATCGAGCTGACTTTAAATTGATTGGTAAAGCTTTTGCTCGTATTGGCAATTCCTATCGTAAATTGGAAGACTATCAACAAGCAAAAATATACTATGAGAAAGCAATGTCGGAACATCGTACACCGGAAGTAAAAACATCATTGAGCGAGGTCGAATCAAAAATTAAAGAATTGGAAAGGAAAGCCTATATAGATCCAGTCAAAGCAGAAGAGGAGAAAGAAAGAGGCAACGAATTGTATAAAAAGGGTGATTACAGCACTGCCATTAAACATTACAGCGAAGCAATTAAGCGCAACCCTGACGATCCGAAGCTTTATAGTAACCGTGCAGCTTGTTATACAAAGTTGGCCGCATTCGATTTGGGCTTAAAAGACTGCGAAATGTGCATAAATTTAGACGTTAAATTTATTAAGGGTTATATACGTAAAGGTAAAATTTTGCAGGGCATGCAAAAAACTTCTCAGGCAATGACAGCTTATCAAAAAGCTTTGGAATTGGATCCCAGCAATGCTGAGGCCTTAGAAGGCTATCGTCAGTGCTCTCTGAATTTCCATCGCAATCCTCAGGAAGTATTAAAGAACGCTATGAATGATCCTGAGGTACAGCAAATACTTAAAGATCCTGCTATGCGTTTAATTTTGGAACAAATGCAAAATGATCCAAATGCTGTAAAAGAGTAAGTTCTACGTAATTGTATCGATTTGATATGTCTATCTATTGTTTTTTGTTTTTCCTCATTTTTCAGACATTTGCAAAATCCAGCTATAGCTAATAAAATAATGAAACTTATGGAATCCGGCATTATACAAATCCATTAAAAGATTTCTTCATTGCCTTTACTATTTACCTTCACTAAACAATTGAATTGTAGAAAGCGCTTTACCTTCAAAGTTGGTTTCGTTTGGGTTTTTGGGTTGCGGATATATATAAAACTCAACTGCTAAATGTTTTTAATTTGAATTATTTTACAAAAAGATTGATCTTTGTAAACTGAATTTTCTATTGGCTAAATTTTTTTAAATGAATATTATTACGATTGAAAATATCTGTAATACATGAAAAAATGCATTTGCAGTCTTTTTCAAAAACCAGCAGTCAGTATAAGTGTTCATTAAATATTTTTGTAATATAAGTCACGCAAATTTTTTTTAAAAGCCTTCGAAACTGACTTCTACACAAATAAAAAGGTAATAACAAAATAATACATTCGTACACTGATGCAAAATATTGAAGAAATAAAATTTACAAACTAGAAAACATTTAAGTTAATCGTTTATTTGAATATTTTTTGGTAATGATACAAGGTGATCACAATACTTCTTGCTATGGTCAAACTTGGTAACACTTTTTTTTTCTCAAGTCAGCTGTTTAGTTACTGTTACTAAGAACAATAATATTCTCACAGCATACAAATGTTGATTGCAAAAGTTCAACAAATATTTTTCATTAATATCTTTACTCGAAAAGATAGGTAGAAATAAGAATTGAACGGAAAAGTTAAGAAAAAAAGTTTTACAAAATAATGGTATTTGATTACAAAGAAGCAGAACATAAAATAAAATACAAAATTTAAATCAATAAATTTCTTAAATAAAGTCTCGAATATTATTAAATGCAATTCCAATAATTAGTTCTATAAAAGCTTACTAATATATTTTTCAAAGTATTCCTTGATAACAATAACAAACAAAAAGCACATCTATAAGTTTCAAAGAAGTGAACGAAGCGAACTGTGTTTGTATACAATTATTATTATTATAAAAAACAAAAAAAAAAAAAAGTAAAAGTACGATAAAAAAACATTTGAAATTTCTAATTAATTTAGGTAATAAATGATGCAAAAAGCAAATATTATCTATCAGTAACAACAAAACAAAAACTTGAAATATTAATATGAAAATTAAAAGTTAATATGATTTAAAAAACATTTTTCATGTCCCTTAATATCGGACGATAATTTCACTTAAACACAAATTTCATTAAACAAAGAGATTTCGAAATGACTATTGTATGGCGAGAATTATTTCCTTCAAAATTATCGTTTATAATATTCACATTGTATATATCGCTATTTGTAGGACACGGTAAGTCTAAGATCCTTATCTGTATTTATTTTATTCTAAAAAGTTATGCTTAACAATTATTTGCAGGTATCTTCGTTACTGCTTCTCAAGAACCGGATAACTCTTATGGTATGTGTTGTTTCCTTTCTACAATAAAAAATTTTTGTGTAAGTGACGAGAGAGACAAACAGTTATTAATGTAGTCTTTTCAAATGACTGGACTGAATTGGCCCGAGATAGTGAATAAAATCAAATGACTGGACTGGAAGTGGCCCGAGGTAGTGAACAAAGTCAAACGACTGGACTGAAGTGACCAGAGGTAGTGAATGAAGTGGTCCGAGGTAATGAATGAAATGGCCCAAGGTGGCGAATAAAGTCAAAATGACAGAATGACCCAAGGAAGTGACTGAATGGCAAAATAAGAGAACAGAAACGTCTAGGTATCATGCATGAAAAGCAATGTTCAAATAGCCATATATGTATTTAAAATAAAAAGAAATGAATTTTAGAAAGTTTGATAATTTTGTTTATTAAGTTTGTTTTATTCACAGGCTATAACACGGTTACAGTGGTTCTGCTGACAGAAGTCTTGAAACTTTTCATATCTATAACATTATACTGTAAAGAGTAAGTCATATATCTAAGATTTTGTTTTGCATAATATATATCAGTTTTAATTTTTATATGTATATATATATATATATATATATAGACACGCTTTAACGTCATTAATTGGGGATATGCGTAAAGATTTCAATGTTATGCTACTATACTGCGTTCCAGCATTTCTCTATTGTTTATACAATAATTTGTCGTTTGTTAATTTAGCGACATTCGATCCTACCACATATAATTTAATGTTACAGCTAAGAGTTGTAATTACCGGCATATTATTTCAGGTGAGCATCAAATTTTAATTCGAATAAACACAAAAATATACATTTCACTGAAAGTAATAAACAAAACAAAAATTTTAAAAATACTTTGCTTTAAATAAATAACAAGTAGGACGGACGGTTTGTTTTAGCTCAAATGAAAATCTATCAAACGGTCTGTAAATAAATATATTAGGAAGTATATTCTATGAATTGTTAAGGAGCCAATCGTTTAAACATTTTTTATTCTCGTTTTATATATGTGCTTAATAATAAACATTTGTATTTAACATAATTTCTCTTACGGGTCATAAGGTAAACTTTACTAACTATTATGGGCGTGTTTGCAAGCAAGTTATCATTATTATCAATCTTTTCTCAATGGAAAGTAAATTCAACAATATTATGTTAAGCAAAAATAAATACTAGGATGTAAGTTGCTCCTAATGTTATAGCAATAGCATCAGAATCATCTTCCACCTATCGAAAATATTTTTATTTTTATTTTATTATTTTATAAAATATTATTTGAATACAAAAGAAGTCAAGCCACGCAGAGTAGATGACCCCCCCTTCATATTTTCAAATAATAAAACATGAAATCGTATATAAATAAAATAGTTTTTATTTTTTGAACGCTTTCTGCACGGTTGTAACTGATTAGTTACAAAGCGTACGATGAATGTTAATTGCCTAGCCATAAATCGTTGCATCTTCATATAGTGAATAAGAAGAAAAGTGAAGTTTGGATTACTTACTTTTTTGAATCACCTCGATTAAAAGTCACAATGTTTCCAAGGTCACAGAACTTGCTTGGTTTTTACATAAATACATACTCTTCGAACAGCTAAGCATTAGACAACTTTTCAGCGAATGGTAGCTAACAATCTCCATATTAACTTGAGTTCCGTTACCTCGAGATTCCAGAATAAATATTTGCTGGATATAGCTCAGAATTGCTCTCTGGTTAGATGATGCTACTTCCTAGGGTTTTTCACAAACACTACGATACTAAAAATCTGGCCCGAAATATATTGACTTTCCTAATATCTGCCTTAGCATTTATATGATAAAAAAAAAAGAATGATTTTTTTTTGGATATTTTATGACAAAGATATGTGAAAGATTATATGAGGCAAAGTGGCGTAAACTATTCAATAGTCGGCCTAATCCAGCTCTGACGTTCTATCTTCTTCTTCCTTTACGTTTATATTTAATAATTTTTATAAAAATTTTTTCTTTTTTGCAATTCACAGATTATTTTTAAAAAGAATTTAAGTCGAAGACAATGGCTATCATTGATACTTCTTACTATTGGTTGCATGTTAAAACAGCTGAATATCAACTCATTCTTCAATAAAATAAACGATGATAGTGCGATTTTGATTGATCAATTGCAAACTTCAACTCGTGTACATAATAGTACAAATTCCAGAATGGCCAACAAAAACGTAAGCGGTTTTGGTTTTAGCTTTAGTGCTCTACTTATATTAGCACAAACCATATTTTCTTGCCTGGCTGGTGTTTACAATGAGTATTTACTTAAAGATAAAGGTTCTGAAGTAAATATATTTGTGCAAAATGTCTTTATGTACGTGGATTCCATAGCGTGCAATGTTTTTATATTAATATTGCAAGGTCAATTGTTTGCTGCCTTTACTTTAAATAATTTAGAAAGCATAATTCGCTTTAAAGTCATAATAATTATAGTGAATAATGCCGCCGTTGGTATGGTAACTAGTTTCTTTCTAAAATACATGAATTCAATACTCAAATCGTTTGCAAGTGCCTTGGAATTAGTATTTATTGCAATACTCTCTTATTTTCTATTTAATATACCGATTTATATAAATACAGTTTTATCTATAACTGCAGTATCATTTGCTATCTATTTATATTCACAAAGCCCAGTAGTCAATCTGGGTAAAGTAACATCCGCACATAAAGGCATAACGACACACTCATATGATAAAAGAAATCTATTGGATTTCGATGGTAATAAAAACTTAGAAATGAATATAGTTTAATGTTTAATAATAATAATAATGCAAAAGTTGTTTTATGTAAATTTTAGGTCTAAATTGTACTTGTGCTTATTATTTATAAATCATTCTTTTTAAATATTACTTTTATATTTTGTACATAGATTGTAAATCATAACCAAAGTATTTATTTATAAAGAATATAACGAAAATCAAAGATCTTTTTTATCCAAAAAGTTTTACAAAATGAACATATTAAATATGGCTGCACATGACAATTTTTAAAAATAGAAAAATATTTTTCATTAAATGTAAATGTAAATTTGTTTATAAATTTTCTTTGTATTTTACTTCAATTCAATAATTTCACACAAAGGCACCTCTAAAACTTTTATGACGTTGTGTACTCATTGGCAATTTTATCATATAGAGGTTTATTAAAAGTATGGCGATCCAAACACGCTTCTAAATGTTGCTTCATTGTTCCTGGTGTTACTAAATGAGTTGCGTTATAAGCACACATCTCTAATTTCGGACCCTTATAATTTTTCCGACATTTTATTATATGAGAAGGCATTCGTAGTTTCAAAATTCGATGTTGCTTATTATAAGGGCAAGTACCGTATTCTTCATCCGACATTGTATGTTAGTCTCTTTGGTTTATGCAAATAAATACAATAATTATGTTTTAAGGAAGACGCCAATTACTGAACTAATAGAAAAAAAAAGAATGATTATCAATATAAACATTATATTCTCAATGCTGCCAAATTTACAAAATTATAAGAACTTTAGAAAGCAACCGCTACTTTGCATAACAGTGCAAGAGGATGATTACATATATTTTGAACGATTCTCGTATTTACCGAAATCGAAAGCTGGCAATTGTTTACATTTAATCCTTCAATTTACAATTGCGGACGAAATTTTAAATTTAAATAAAATTTCGGAAACTTGTACTCGGAGCATCTAATCCTATCAAAAATAATTTCAATCAAATTTTCAATATTATCGAAATGGCTAGACCAATCGTCTGGTCTTTCGTCTTAGGCTGTAAGGTCAATGAAGTCGTGCTTATATTCCGACAAGTTCAAAGATATGGAACGAACACAATCAATAAATAACAATAATAATAATAATACGATTTAAATATGTTTTTGAATATATTAATAAAATAGAATGAAAAATTTAAATTTGCAAATGTCCTTATTATTCATCTAATAACGCCAAGTATATGTGCTTCTAGGTTTTTTTCGGTAAAAGGGCATTAGCGAGCTTAAAAATTGAACAATTTGTATTTCGAAAACATTAATTTTAAATTAATCTTTGGATACATCAGTGCATGTGCAGTTTTCAAATGTATTTCATTGTATTTTAATATTTAGTTGGATTCATTGAAATTCTATACGAAGACATCAATCGTTCTAATCTGAAACTTGATACAAATGCATATAATATAATGTTTTAAAAAGTCGTGTGTAAAAGCGTACAAATTGCAAATTATTTACATTAAAAAATATGATTTAAAGTTTTGCGTGCATAAAACGATTTATTATAAATAACGTTAAGTGAATGATTTCACAAAAATGTCACCGTTCCTATAATATATTTATGTATATTAGTTTGGCGAAAAAAAAATCCATTATTTTTATATGAACTTCAGGACTTTATTTAACATGCTTCGGATTGTCCGATTTGGGTCAAATATGCACCGTTTTGTTGTATGATTTGTTGCAACTCATAATAAATAATCCCCTTCCAGTCCCACCAAATGCATAGCAAAACCTTCCTGGCCGTTAGTCCTGG
>KK351013.1:541536-568519 GCA_000671755.1 Glossina brevipalpis
GTAGCCATCTACCGAAAAAATAATGGATTTCTTTTTCCCCAAACTAATATGATTTAAAGTTTTGCGTGCATAAAACGATTTATTATAAACAACGTTAAGTGAATGATTTCACAAAAATGTCACCGTTCCTATAATATATTTATATAAATTGAAAAAATAAATTGAAGCGATGGATAACAAGTAATATTATCACGAATTCTCTCTATCTTTATCATTTCATTATCATTGTTATTTATGCAATCGAGTACGTATGTAGCGCCTGGAAGCCAAATGAAGAAACCATAAAAAATATTGAATCAATCAATCATATTATCTTCAGTTGTTGTTCAGAAGAAAAATCACACATGTACATCCAATTATAATATTTTTTTTTATTTCTTATATTCATATTATGAATTAATTATTTTATTTATTTGAGCATTGTACCAAAATTTTTCTTCCTGTCTTTGAAGAGGAACGAACACATGAATATTCATGTGAAATATATAATTTCACAAAAATATTTATGATCGCGTTCCTAAAAAAGAAGTAAAATTTGTATACAAACAGTAAAAACGGAAGCAATTAATTTCGTTATTATATTTTGGCAACGGAATATCAACTATTGATTCTACAATAATTTCTGTAAGTTCTATATAAAAATTCAAAATTCTCTTATTTTCATGTATGTATATAAATAAAAATTATTTTCCTTTCAGATCCTCATTATTTCTTGTCAGTTGTCAGTAATGGCGTTGGAATTGGAATATACCAGCAGCGGGCGTAATTTGTCGTTTATATATTTATATTTAAATTTAATAAAACCATTAAGGATATAGCATTTATTAAATGACACTTTACACAATACTCTATACTTTGTGGCCTTATTCTTGAAATGAGCCCATAGCCTTAGTTAGTGCTAGTGCTCATTCTATCTTCTTTTGGTCGGAATGGTTGGTCTTTGGTTGGAATTTATTTCCTTCGTGTAAATAAATTATAAAATAATAGTTATTAAAATAAACAGAACAAAAAAAACAGGAAATACAAAATAGAAAAAAAATTATGTTCGGCTGTGGTCGAATATTTTATTCCCACCACCGGTATGTTAAAAGAAACTAAGAAGAAAAAAAAAATTGAATTTCGCTACTCTATAATAATATAATATCGAATAAGTATGGACTAATTTTCCATTTTTATAGAAGTACTGTAAGGATCTCGCCCATAGAACATATGCAGAAAGTTTTATCATTGTATCTGCTTTAGTGTCCTTTTGGTAGCTTTGGACTATTTTTCATATCAAACTGTCTTCGGAAACTTCCATTGTTTTTGAGAAATTTGAAGCTGATATCGTAATTTTTGCAGCAAAAGAAGACCTATCTAAATCTAAGATCTACTTAGATTTACAATATGATTCTAAACAAGTGTATATACGTACGTTATAGGAAGTACTGCAGTTTGCTCTACATCCATCCTTTGTTAGTGTGTAAAAAAAAAAAAAAATAACTCTTTAAAAACTCATAGAAGTGCTTTAATTCTTTGCGGAAGCAATAGATAGACAGATAGAAGGGAAAGCCGGCAGACAAATCGTAACACATTTATATATAATATTAGTTTGGGGAAAAAGAAATCCATCCAATCTTATATGAACTTCAGGACTTTATTTAACATTTCGAATTGGAAAATAATGGATTTCTTTTCCCCCAAACTAATATATAAGACACATGCGAGAGTGTCATGTTGGGCTTATCTGAATATCACTTTATTTATAAAATTTATATTTTAAACAAAGATTAAATTTGTAGCGCGTTATACGCTAAATAATTAACAATTTTATATTTTTAAAACAATTAATATTATGAATTGCATTTTTTTTTTTTTTTTTTTTTTTTTTTTTTTTTGTGTTTCACACTTTTTGCACTATTTGTTTTGTTTGACTTCCTTGGCATTTTGCAAAGCTTGGCTAACAAGCAATTTGGCCAAAGCTTGCGAACAGTACTGTGACATATGTTGAGAATAGGTATTCACTTGTCCCGATGTTATGGTAGCAGCAAGTCGAGATGGCGCTGGTATAGATCGGAATTGTTTTAATATTTCCTCTTCGGGTATAGGACTTTCATCTTTTGCAATACGTGCGGCATTTTCAACTGCTTGCTTAGCTATAGCACGATGCTTTTCCTATAATAAAAAAAAAACCAACGATAAGAAAATAAATATACACACATGTGCATCATGTGGTGGTAAGTTTAACTTACTGTTTCTTGTTTAAAAACGACCTGTTGATATTTGTTATAACGTACCGCATCTTGATATAATTCATCGACACGTTCAATTACACCACGCATATGATTCTCTAGTACGGAAGCCGTAGCCAAATCAAGAAAATTATGTCCCTGTTCTTCATTAGATAATTCACATAATTCACTCATCATAATATTTGTTAAAAGTGAATTTTTAATCACTATGGGTATTTCCACAAATAACTTCTCGTAACCGACTTTTAAGTTACGTATAGCGTCCGGAGTAAAATCATCATCTTTATACATTTGTATGGCTTGTGGAGAGAGACGATACGCTTTCAAACATAAGAAACCGCGAGCAGATTTCTGTGAATCATATATAACTACAACGGATTCTTCAATGCTTGTTTGATAGTGATATTGTGATTCAAGTAAAGCCATTGATAAAAAATCTCCAACATGTGAGCTCTGATACCATCCCACGTGAAAGTGATCTACATTTACACGTCGAAGACGACGCATCATGGTCAATTGATACATCTCCTCGTCCATTGTCTCATCATCACTTTTTGGAAACGGAAAACAATTAGTGATCTCTAGACATTTATCAACAACTAAACCCAATAAGGCTCCTTGGGCCACGTTCATACTAGTACTCTCCTCTTGGCAATGCTTAATGATCTTCATAACCGCCTATGGCATAAATTGAAACATTTGAGTTCTACATTAATCTTACAAGAAAATTTGTAGTTGACCTTAATAATTAATAGTCTATTGTAGGTAGCTTTTTAACTTAGTATATGATCATCATCATCATGATCTTGACTGATCACTACGGTACGGATCCTTGGGAAGTATCATGTTGGTTGTGAAATTCCAGATAGGAACGTTCTTTAACCATAGCGAAATTCTGGACCTTATCCAGTGAATATTAATTTCGGAATCCCGACATAGGAAGCGCTCCAACCAGGACGCCGGCTATCGTTCCTTAAAATTAAGTCTAATGCTTAGGCTTACCGTGGCGTTAAACTCGAAGAGTAAATATTCAATCAAGCCGAAGCCATGATCGTTAATTGAGGTTATATATGTATTAACTCTACGACTCCTCTTTGAGGTTATATGTATTAAGTCTAAGACTTCTCTGTGAGTGTGAGTTTTCCAGTAACAGACGGAAGAATAGACATAAATAAATTTACTATAGAAATTACGTTCATCAAGAATGCTTTTATATGATCTATATGATTTTTGATGCAGAGATCCGAATTTTTGAAAATGACAACAAATCTAGTTCAAACTATCCTCCGGTGTGATCTTTCTCTCTCTGTAACTTTTGAAACCATACAGTACAATTGGTAAATAGGCAAGAATATAATTCGGTTAAAAATTATTATTGTGATTAAGTGTTATCGATGCACAACACTGTTACGGGAAACCTTTAAACTTGTACACGCATACAGTTATTTCGCTTCCGGCGTTGATTATTTTATTTCAATTTCAAGCTTAAACAAGTATTTTTCATTTACTTACTAAACCATCGAACTGCACATGATTAATGGTATTATCCACTTCTTCCACTTTAGAATTACTTGCCATGTTGATTGAAGCACTTCCAGCTGTTAAGGATGATAAAGAAATCTATTGAAATTAATGAAATGAACCTGAACTATAAAATCAGCTGGATTACGTATGAAAAATTTAATTCTCGTTTTCGTTTTGCGAGAGTACTTTTTTGACTTAAGCGATAGCAATCATTCACTGGCTTTTGATGCTCTTTTGTTTTTATTTTCTTCAGCTGCTATACATGTCTAGCCAAAATTGGGATATACAAATTCAAAATTGAGTCATTTTATTTTGATATTTTGATCAAATTAAATTTGCTTGTACAATGTAAAAGTTACCAAAAAAAAAAAAAAAAACAAAAATTCTTTTAGAGTTTATAAGAAAAAAATCGTTGCAAAAAAAAAATATGTAGCATTTTTTGTTGTTGTTGTAGTATTTATTTACATATCTTACAAAGCAAATTTCCACACCTTTTTCGTAAATTCAAAAATCATTATTGGCTTTTATTAAGAGGCGTTTATCCTATACGTCTGTACTTCTGGTTTATTTAATTCCGTTACTTTCTATATTCTTTTTTTTATATAATATCACGAAATATCTAAAATAACTATAAGAAGACATCAGACCACTGTGATTGCCAACGAGGAAAGCTGTTTGCAACTACTTTATTTTATTATTACGTACAGACATAATCTGTTTTATTCGTTCACCATAAATGATAACAACGAAAACGACGAAGCAGGACATGCGTAATGGAAAGTCAAACTTATATTAACTTCCGATTTCCTTTGAAAACGAAATATACTTCTAATCTATCGGAATTCAAAAAAAAAAAACCAGAAAGTAGAGGTGTTGTTAGTTTATGCTTACTTGCCTTTTGATCAAAACTTGACCATATTGATATTGAATATCAAGTTTCGTTCAAGAAATTCTAATATTTTTGTTAAATTTCAACTCGATACCCGATAATTTTTGTTTTTCGAGGGAATACGTACCGTACATATTACATGGATGAATAAGCGGACATGCTTAAATCAATTTTTTTAGAATTAGATGTTCTTCAAAGAATGCATTTATGAAGTTTCTTTTAGCTGCTACAAGCATTTTGATAAAATCAATGTATGCAATTTCTTCGATGATGATGTGTATAGAAAAATCTACGTTTAGGTAATATAAATAAACTAATGCAGGGTTGTATTTTTTGCAACCGTTAAGCAATTTCCTTGTAATAAGTAAAAAAATTGTTAATTGTCCTAATACTTACTCTATCTAGAACGTGTGTGCGCACTGGCTATATGAATGATGCCAAAATAAAGCATCTGAATTGCTGCGTGCGATAAAGATTAAAAATTGAGTTTTTTCTTTTAATTTTGCATAAAATAATATTTTTAAGCTTTTTATTGAATAACATATAAAAAGAAATGTATTCATACACAAGTACTTATGATCTAAATGAACGTTTATTGAATGCTGTTCATAGTGGCAATTATGATCATACGTTGTCTTGTTTAATGCAGGGTGCCAAAGCTTCCAATATATCATTAACTTGCGGACGTACAGCATTGGGCACAGCCGCTTTAATAGGTGATGTTGAACTATTAGAATTATTGATACAATCATGCGAAGAACCCGATTTGGATATATTTAGAGAAAGTAAGTTTCAATAAAAAGTTTCAACAAAAAGAAAACGCATAACATCTAAATACTTTATAGTGAAAGTAATTTCTTTTTTCTGAAATCAATTACTTTAATTTTATTTACAGTTCTTTTAAATCTTTTCCTCTAAATTTATGTTTTTCTTTTATATTCAAGATCGGCCAAATTCTAGTGAAATTGAACTTGATATAACACCGGACGGTATGGATTGTTTAGAGTGGGAAGATGAATTTGTCGCAGACTCTGATACTGATTCATTGAATGGCAACGATGAGCATATGAAAGAAGAGTTCACTTCACTATATTATTATTATGCTAAAACATTCGAAATCACTGGCTCAATAGTTAGTCGCATTGAAAGCTATTTCGGTGGACGTGCTTCTGGAAAAAAACAAGATCCACATACAATTGATACCAGATCCATGACACCGTTACATTATGCAGCTGCTTGTGGTCATTCGGAATGTGTCCGTCTGTTATTAGAACACGGGGCTGATGCGAATAAAATAGATTCCAAAGGATGTACACCGTTACATGTCGGATCTGAATATAATGAGGTAACTAGATTGTTACTAAAATTTGGAGCCAACGTGAATAGTAAGACATTCCATATGGGCGATACACCGTTGCATTTAGCTTTAAGGACTCGTTGTCCAATGTCAGCTAAAATAATGCTGCAAAGTGAACTGATACAAATCAACGAAACAAACGACAATGCTGAAACATATCTAATGTGTGCCATAGCTAATGAACAGTATGACATAGCAATGGAACTTATACAGCGAGGAGCACGACTTAATTTACAAGATAAAGAAGGCTATACCGCTTTATATTATGCTGTTGTACAAAATAATATTTCTTTGACTACATCTTTGCTTGAACATGGTGCTCGCCGCATAACTCCTCATTATTTATTGCATTATTGCATAGCAAATAATATGCCAGAAATGTTAAAACTTTTATTAAATCGTGATACACATCTCAATAGTCTATTCGTTCGTAATCAAGATGGTTTTGAGCCAATTTCCTTGGCTATCGTAACGCACAATTATGAAATGTTACAACATATGCTAAATTTAGCTTGGATAAGAGGACCATCTGTATTAAATTTATTACGTTTAACGGATAATTTCCTATTAGCTATACAATCTGCAGAAAATATCAAAAATTTTATTAATATAGCCCGCATTTTATTAGCATATAGTGATGGCACAATATTAAGACCACCAAAATCAAAACATTCCATTAATGTGTTATGCTGCGAATCGAATTGTAATAGTGCTTTAACTAAAGCTCTTACTTTAAATAAATTGGATATAGCTGAATTTTTATTAAAAGAAGGAGCTGACCTGAAACAAATCTGTCATAGTGCAGTAAATTATTTAAGAAATTCTTTACCAATGGGTTGTAAAGAATTTTTTAAGTTAACAAGTACGTTTTAAATTTAATTTCAATTCAATTTCTGTCTGTCTAAATAGTAAAGTAAAGTAAAGTAAAGTAAAAAAATTTCAATTTCTTCTTTCTCAGTTTATATGGGCTTTCAGTATCCATTCTATAAATCTTTAAATACTTCATCACCTGATTGGACCAATACCAGATGCGAATTGGAACATGAATTACGTTTTTTATGTACACGACCCTTATCCTTACAAATGTTAACACGCAATTGTATACGTTGGAAATTATTGCACAAATTTCATCATCTCACCAACTCCACCGTTGAATTTTCATGTCAACAATATCGCGCAACAATAACAAAGTCAAGTTTACAACAAATGATCGAACAATTAGAAATACCGAAATGTTTACAAACATATTTAATAGACTTTAATGATTGTGATAGTATAATGAGACAAAAGCAAATGTAATAATGTAATAACAACAAAAACAATTAAAACGTATTTACACGATTTGGCAAATATGCTATAAAGATGTTAATTAATTATGCAATTAATAATGATGTTGAACGAGATTTCTCCAAATAAATATATATATATATATGTGATTATAGAAAACTAAAGATGGACTTTTTTTTTTTTTTTTATTCAGGTCTTTTTAAAGTCACATAATCACAGTTAATGATGAAGTGCTAGAAAATTTTACTTTTATTTACAAAATATTTAAATTAATTTGGATTATAAATAAGTTTCTGCCGTTTTATTATAACAAAAATTAGGAATTTATTCTGAACTAACGATACGTTACGTTTTGTTCTTTATTAGTTGCTATTTCTAATATATTTTTGAAAAAATTCAAATGCCGTAAAGGAAAGACATTTGGAGTTTTGAGATCCGATTAGGCACGAAAAAGATTACTTGTTCGTTATGGTTATATATCAAATAGAAGCTTCCATTTGTCTTTGGAACTATCTCTAAAAGGAGGCTCCACAGACCACCTCCCCCCTGAGGTTCTGGAAGAAATATTCATTGGGTATAGTCCAGAGTCTTTCTCTCCCTGAGGTTCTGGAATAAACATTCATTGGGTATAGTCCAGAGTCTTTCTCTNATTCATTGGGTATAGTCCAGAGTCTTTCTCTCCCTGAGGTTCTGGAATAAACATTCATTGGGTATAGTCCAGAGTCTTTCTCTTCCTGAGGTTCTGGAATAAACATTCACTGGGTATAGTCCAGAGTCTTTCTCTCCCTGAGGTTCTGGAATAAACATTCACTGGATATAGTCCAGAGTCTTTCTCTCCCTGAGGTTCTGGAATAAACATTCACTGGGTATAGTCCAGAGTCTTTCTCTTCCTGAGGTTCTGGAATAAACATTCATTGGGTATAGTCCAGAGTTTTTCTCTCCCTGAGGTTCTGGAATAAATATTCATTGGGTATAGTCCAGAGTCTTTCTCTCCCTGAGGTTCTGGAATAAACATTCATTGGGTATAGTCCAGAGTCTTTCTTTGGCCAAAGGATGTTCCTCTCTAGCTCTACTCCCGCAAACGCCATTATATTATTTATTACCTGCGTCATAGTGTAGTCAGCTCAAAAAAAAAAAAAACCGAACGCATACATTGGGAATACTCAAGACTTGCAATCAAGCAAGTATCGTAGACAAACTAGACAAACTAGTCAAAGGTTTCCTTATTAAAATCTTTTTATCAACTTTGTATCAAACTGAATCGCGCCAAGAATTCCCCGCAGAAAAATGATTTTTTAATATTCTGCCGATATCGTACATAAATAAATATGTTTGCGATATAATATAAGCGATATTAATCGTAAAAAAAAAAAACCTTTCCTCCATTTTGCAATACACATAACGTAGACAACAAGTTAGCTATTAAAAAATTTTCCATAAGAAAAGTATTATAATTCCTTTGAATTCTTCAAAAATTTCTTTTATTATTATGCATTTATAATCTGATATAGAAAAAATTGTTGATATTTTTATCTTAAACGAATATATAAGAGAAAGAATATAAGTTTATAAATTAATAAAAGAAAAATATAAATACTCAGCAAATAGCTTAAAATTTAAATTAATATTAATGTTTTATTTTCTTGAATTTTTCATATTTAACTTAAAAGAATATCAAAACTCAAAAATAAAGAAAATATAAAAATAATTCTAAGAAAAATAGTAATAATAATAATAATAATAATAATAATAATAATAATAATAATAACAATAACAAAACAGGTAATAAAAATGTTTAAATCAAATACTAAACAACACATTCTTCAATAATTATTCAACTTACTTATAGAAATTTAGCGATTATTCTTCATATATATGTTTTGATATTTTTTTTATATATATATATATATATATATATATGTATATATATATATATGTATATACTTGTATAAATAAAGGCTTTATAGTTATAATTGTAATA
The DNA here is from genome assembly GCA_000671755.1 of Glossina brevipalpis. NCBI lineage: Eukaryota > Metazoa > Arthropoda > Insecta > Diptera > Glossinidae > Glossina > Glossina brevipalpis. Next base: position 550,806 of record KK351013.1, read on the forward strand.
GATGACACAATTTATCATTTTGGAAATGTTTTTTTTTTTTTTTTTTTTTTTTTTTTTAAAACAATAAATAATCTTTTTTTTTTTAACTTTTCCCCTTTTTAAGGTTTTAATAAAATTTTGAAATCGTCGTTTGCATTTTTTGCTAAATATTCAAAAGGAATCTTATCTTTATTATCTGTCATCTCTTTAAGTTGTGGTTGCAATTCAATTAACAACTTGCAGACTTCTAGATGACCTGATCCAGCAGCACGATGTAAAGCAGTTTCACCATCTTCATCTTGCAGATCAATTGTAGCTTTCGAATCCAATAATAGTTTGGCAATTTTTAAGTGCCCTTTTAACAAAACATAATAATAATAATAATAATTGTTATAATGTTAATCCTAATACAAAACAAATACCGTAATGCTTGAACTTATATATATTAAGGGGATTCCATTAAGATTATTTATAAGTAATCCCGAAAATTTACGCAAGATTTGAAATTAAAGAAATCACTAGACGAGAGAGTGACGCGTTTTCGTTTCATTGTTGAACAAAACATTTCAACAATAATGATCAACAATAATGGTGGCCAAAGTTGTTCACAAACTTTGTACAAAATTTGGTGTCGGAATACTGATTTAGTTTCCGTGAACCGTGAATCGCCAAAAATTTTCACATTTGATTGTTTGGCGTACTCACATGTGATTGTGTGTGCCAAATGCATTTGCAAACGTGTGACTGGCTTACTAGTGCGGATTTTGGGCTGAAGGCATTATTTAATCATATACTTCTTTGAAAATGAGCTGAGCTGATCAAGTAAAGCGGTTTTGGAAGATATCGATAAAACAGTCCTTAGGCGCCGGTAAAGCGATGGAATGCTATTCCACATATAAGCCAGTAGTACCAAGTACTATATGATTCAATAAATAAATTACAATTGAAAAAAAAAATAACTTGGGTTTTCTGTTTAATTCAAATCTTGTGTATATTTTGGGACACCTTTTATATAAGGGATAAGGCCAAAGAAGTGACGTATTTACACCCTTTTTTTTACGAAAGACGAATTAACGTTTTGGAAAAACTTTTTTTTTAAATAATTATTTTGAAATAATTTTTTTGAATAATTTTTTTGAATAATTTTTTTGAATAATTTTTTTGAATAATTTTTTTGGTGAACCAACAGCTTTCCCGATTTGAAGAGAATTGAAAACCCTATGTATAGGGCCAGCAGGGAAAACGTAAGTGCTTTAAGAAGATTGAACTGTAAGTAGCTTTTAGGTAGTGACTAATGCACTCAAAAAAAATCGAAGAATTTGGACCTATAAAGCCCTTCGAATATGTATGTAGTATTTTACTTAAATCATTTAAAAAACATCAACAAAAAATGTTGAAGAAAATTGAATGAATATAAATAGCATTATTTCTTAATTATACTCTGTCTGAACTGAAATAAGAATACCAATCAATTTTGCTATCCAGCTTGTCCTATCATCTGTCTAAGTATAGCAATATTCGTTGATATTGATTTCAACATGAACAATACATTGTCCCTCCCTCCGTATAAGTAACTAAATTAGATGATTAGTTATTTAATTATTAACATCCCTCCGTCCCTCCCCGGCGGTCTAAATATCAAAATTCAAATGTTAATTTATACATTAACACATGATTGATTTATCGAGCGATTAATTAATCAATTTTGAAAATCATTTCTGAAAGTATGCAGCAAGTCACTTATAATCCCACAATAAATGAAGGCTGATATATGTGTTTTCACGTAGAATTTTCTGAAAATTATAGGATAATGGTTGTGGTTCGTTAAAGAATGTTTCTTGGGAAGAAGAGACGGTTCGTCTTAGAATAAATTTTGTTTTTTGTAATTTGATTCGTTAAAGAATGTTTCTTGGGAAGAAGAGACGGTTCGTCTTAGAATGAATTTTGTTTTTTTTATAATTTTAAAACGTCCATGTATTTTAGTTAAAACGTACCCATCATAGCAGCCCGGTGTAAAGGAGTAACACCACCTTTGGTACGAGCGTTAACATCAGCTTTGCCATCTTCGATAAGCATTTTGCAGATTTCTTCATTACCATTCCGAGCTGCGTAATGTAAAGCCGTATAGTCACAACCATCGCGATCCATTGTTTTGCCTTTCGTTATAAATTGTTTCACACGATCCACTTCATTGTAAATAGCTAAGAATTTTCAATAAAATTTAAGAGAGATCTTTCAATAATTTTGAAGAAAATGACAAGCTTACCAGCTTTCCATATTCCACGATCAAAATCCATGTCACTTAATGTTTGTTGAGCTGGCTGAACTTGCTTATGACATTTGCAATTGTCAGCCTTCTGACGATCCATGATGATGTTTTTGGCTTTTTTTTTTTTTTTTTTTTTTTTCAATATATTAATGATGATGGAGTAAGAAAAGGATGAGAAAACAACTCCTACTACTATAACATTGAGCACTGGTAATATTTTTGTAATATTTTTTACTTAATTTTTTTTATTCGTAGACTTTTCTCTTTTTGCTTTTGAACGTTTGTATTCTCCGTATGTATGTACACAGAGTGTTCAAAATTAGTATAAAATAAATTTTAATATTTTAAACTTCACGTTGTAATGTCCAACAAATTTCTGCTTCACCGCAACTGCTTACTACCTTATAACTCAATTGAGCCAAGGTATTTATCATACCAATAGGCGAAATTGATACCATAATTCCATTCACTATCGGTTTAACACCATTATCAAAACGTCTTGATATTGCTTGCACTTCGATATCATTTAAGCCAAACACTGTACAAGAACGATCGTGTAAAGATCCCTTAATAGCCACATAAGAAAAAATGCCTTCAGTTGGAATTATAGGTATCGGTATTGTTACCACATTTGAGGCATTTGTGTTTACACTACCTACACTGCATGAAGTTTGCACCGACGAAGTTGTAGGACAAACGCAAGGAGCAGAATTTACTGGTGTTGCGGTAGTTGATAATTCTTCTTTAATTGGTTCGCTATAGGGATCACTACTCTCCATTTCTATGCGAAGAAATTAAAAATCGCCCTTATTTGTTAAGGGTTTTTATTTGATGCTCCTCCTTGCTTTGAGGTTTTCACCGCTTCTTTAAATTTTTTTTTCAACTCGCTTCACGTTAAATTTTTCAAATTTTAAAGTTTTTTTTTTTTTTTAAAAAAGATTAATTTTTGGTTATTTTCTTCTCCTCTGCGTTGAAAGGACTGTATAAGAATATATATTGGATTTTGGTAAATGATAGCTTCAGACTGGTTGTAGATTTATTTAAGTTTAATGTACTTTATGACAACTCTCGAAACCTGCTGCTTCACGTCCTATATTAGAGAGATTCTCTTTAACTGCAGTTTCTGTGTCTAAGGGTTCAGGTTCACTAAACTCTTTACGCATTGTCCACATGTACTCGTTATAATCTTGCTTGACCGCAGTTGATGATGAAGCCACCACGCGAAAACCTAAAATCTAGAAAAATTAAATTTTAGAAGAAGCCTAATAAAAGTTTCTCTTTTCTTTTTTTTATCTTATTTTTATCATAATTAATAACTATGTAATCATTCGTTAAGACGTACTTTAAAAAAGTATAACTTTCGAAATTATTGTGAACACCGAGGAATTCATACTTTTCCCTAAAAAGCTAAGTCATAAAACAAAACCACATCATATGTTGAGAAAGTAGTAAACATTCTGCCTGACTGTAACAAGCTTCCGTCGTTTTTTATCAAAAAATTAGCAATTTATTGTGATAGACCGCTATACTACGTTTCATTTAAAGTCTTGTCCTTTACTAGGTGTTATTTTTATCATCTTTTAGACAAAATGTCGTAAAAGAAGGACAACTGGCCTTTTGAGACTGAGTACAAAAAGCGCCACTTGTTCAGATTCGTTGTAAAAATGCACGACTCGTTCATTCTATAAAATAAGTAATCGGTTGTAATTAGTGTTAATAAGAAGAACAAATAATGTGCGGGGATAGTAGCAGATTCCTGGTAAGTGCCACTAACATTTCCCGGATTGTATTTTGCTATATAGGATCGAATTTCGTTGTGCTGAAAACTCATATCATGATTTTTGACATATTTCATCGGTTTCTCATTCCAACTTCATCAGTTAGTGTTGGTAGGATTCCCTAATAATGCTTACACTTGGTTCTGTAATATACCCTATATCCACTTGAGTGCCCGAGTGCATATTAAGCTTTGTCATTGATATTAATGGTTAGAGCCTAGTCTGTATTATGTTTATTTGTACGTTCGCCCGTCCGTCTTCATAAGGATTTCTGCTCTTTTGTGTCTTGCCTTTAAGCGTTTGAGTGTCCGCAGGGTGAGAAAAGCAAAAGGAAAATATTATATTGTCAGTTATAAAACTTCCTTTGGCATTTTCTTTTTAGAAACTTTTTCAGTTTACCAAATAATGTAGGCTTAAATGCATAATGAATGGAACAGAAAGAGATCATCATTCGTCTTAGTATCTTTTCTTTCAATAATTTTCACATTAAAACTTCTAATTAAAGCAGACATCATCATACTAAATTTTGCTCCAAATATTCATCTTCTAACTTCACAATCTTAATGTCATTATGTGTACATTTTAAAAAAAGGTTCTAAAAAATTATTTATTTGTATATCTTTTAAGCGTAGATTACGTGGCTAAATGAAAGTCATTAATAAATTAAGGGTAAATTAAATTAATATTAAGGTTAGAAAGCAAAAATGTTATCAACATCCCGTTAATTGAGACCAGTAAAACTTCGGTTTATCACTAGTTATCATTAAAATAACATTTTCTTACTATTACGTGTGTGCTTTACTTTTTTTTTTCAGTCGTTATTTACGACAACTTTATATCTATGGAAGTATTGTACTTGTTTAGGTTAATGACACTTGGAAAATTTTCAACTTACACTCTATACTAAATGCGTGAAATATCTAACCGTGTAATTCGAAGGCTAACTGTATATAAATTATTATTTGCTATTTACCTCCAATGCTGATAGTATATGACATGGATGTACTAAATAAACAATCGTTGTCTCATCGCTGTAACCACCACATGAAAACTTATTTAATTGTTCAATATCAGACGCTATAATGCAAAAAAGAAAAAAAAAGATTAATTTCAATTACACAAAAGCACTTTTGTATATTATTATTAATTAAAAAAAAAAAAAAAGAATTTCTTGATATTAAATAAATAAATGATACAATGAAATTTCTATACACAACAAATCATTATTAAAATAAATAATTCATTTCCATTACTATTAAAAATTTAATGTTTCTTATTTCGCTGCTGACTTTTATTTGCTATCTACTTAAACCGGACACTAATGAAAATGACAAATCTAAGAGAAAATATATGAGATAAGCTAAAAGCTATTCATTTTTCATACGGCAACTTTTCCAGACTTATGATACTTATGACTCATATTTAATATAACGAATTACAGTGACTTTACCAAATTTAGGTTGTTGCTTAATAGTAAAATACTGTAACTTAATAATGTAACTTTTTCACAGTCGTTTTTTGCTACGACGGCGATAGTAAACAAAAAAATGATGTCATATACGCAAATTTAATTGGCAATAGGCGCTTTTTTTCGCTCTCTCGTTACGTTCAATTTTGTCAACAATCAAATTGATGTTGCTTTGAACAAATTTGCATTAGTATCGATTAAAACCACGGAAAATTACCACAAAAATCTTTTTTAAAGTTTTGTATTTGTATCATCATGTTTTTTATATTAGTTTACTGTAAACAAATCTAACTGGCGATTTTCACTTTTTGCGTTCTCTTTTTACGTCAAATTGGTTTACAGGGAAATTTACATTAGTATTGAGTGTAAACAACACAATCTCTTTCAAAGTTGCATTTGTAAGAGAAAAAAAAAACAGCTGTGAATGGAAACATAAACAAACCTAAACGTATTATTCAAACTTTGCAACATAATTTGTGGGTATATATAAGAAATTAAATATATTTATATATATAAAAATTAACAAATTTATTTAAGAAATTACAAGTTTTCAAATTAAAATTTTGGTAAAATTCTATTATTATTTCATTTTGCATGCTTTTTATTTTTTACCATATGTAGTTTGTTTATAGAAAACAAACAAATGTCAATTTATTTCTCATTTTTCGCGGCTCTCTTATTATATTGGAAAATTTGCTGGAGTCTATTGGAAAGCTAGCGATACTGTTACATGATGCTAAGGAAATTAATTATTATGAATCACTTTTCAAAAGGTTAGTATCAATTTTTAGAATTGATATTAGTTACATAATAACCGACAAGAAACCAACAGCAGTGAAAAGGAAATATAAAAAGACCCATATATTTTTTTAACTTTATTCTTATTTAACTATAACTGAAAATTTGACGATAATGTTACATAATACCAAAAAAGGCGACAATAAACTGTTACATTTTGAAAGAAGACCATATCAATCGCAAGTTACATGATTAGTCTCCTGTTTTTTATATATTAGGTGTTTGCGTTAATTTTGGTCAGCAACTTGTAGAGGTAAAAATGATAAAGTAATGGGAAATACCGTAATTCGATGATTTTGATCTTCCTCTATCTAAAATAACAATTTTTCAATTAGTATTATTGACTTATTTAGTGTGTATAGACACAACTCAAGAAACCCTCAAAATTACATTTTCGATAGAAATTATTTTTGTTATTTGGCTTGAAGAAATCTGCTACTAAAGCCTATCAAAAACTTTTAGAAGCTATCCGAAGCTTGTCCGTTTTCAACGTTTCCAAGTTGTGACTTTGTCATCAATGGCAAAGAACGGCTTTGAGCATTAAGAAAGTTTAAAGGAAACTAATTACAAGACTTATTGGATGAAAAATCACCTCAACTTTTCAAAGAACTTTCGAACAGCTTAGTAGTTAATGACTACTACATATTATACCAATTTTTGTGAATAAACAGTTTTTCCGAATAAAAAAATTACCAAAGTTAATGCAAGCAGCTCAGGAAAATTCATCAGACATTCATTCAGAGCGTCGGATTCTGATCGTCTGCTTTCAAAAATTCACAAATATTTAACTAGAAAGCTCAATATATCTACTTGATTGATATTGATATTGATATTCAAAATCTACTTTAAAACTATTTTTCATATTTTCTTAACTAATTTTATTAATTAATTAATATGTCTCTCATAAACTGATGCTATGTTAAGATATAAAGAAAGTTTTGTTTGCAGCCAATTTTTGACATCGTCAACTCAAACCAAGTTATTATAAATTATAAATGCAAAATATTTTGTCAGAGATTTGAATATATCAATTAATCTTTCCTTTTAACAAGTTATAAGAAATATTAGTACTGTGCTTTTTACGTCAATATTTCTTATAGGATTAAGTTAGAGTTTTTTTTTGCATATTTGCCTATTTTTCTACTCAAATTTAGAAACGGCTGGATACAGGTATGTTTAGTGCGAACAAGGATTAAGGGATATTGTATAAATTTCGAATCATATTTGGAATCACCGCTAGTTATTTTATAATCTAAGAATATTACTTATATTCCTTTTTTATTAACTTTGAACGATTTAACAGATTTTAATGTTTTTAAATGAAACTTAAATTGAGCATAATTTTTTTTTTTTTGAAAAAAGTAATCACTATTTCCTAGCAAGAAATTTATTATACTCGACGGAACATCGCATATTTTTTTTTTATTTAATGTTAATATTTTTATTATTATTTATTTATTTATTTATTTATTATTATTATTATTTATTTTGCTTTAATGGCTTACTGTAAATTCTTTAAGTGAAATACTACAAATGATATTTAAAAATCATAACAATATTGAAATTTAAATTTAATAAATGAAGAAACACATCGAAAGTTACCTTTTAATCCTGAAACGAGGACACGCCATGGATACTTGTGACTATAAGAAGCTAAATTACCACGTATGATAATGTATGGCATTTGGCAAGTTGTTATGAATAATAATTAATATAAGAAATGTATCCCTTAAATGAATCGCTATTAATAAATTGTTTGTTATTGTTAATTAATGTTAAGACTACAAAAACTGATTTATTTTTCTTTTCTTTTCTTTTCTTTTCTTTTCTTTTCTTTTTAATCAATTAGGCAGTAGGTTAATGCTACTTTTTTGTTGTTTTCAACTTATTTTTAAAGTTTATTTTCTTCTTAACTTTTAAGCGTTTTTTTGTTGTTTTACCGGGGAAAACTTTTATTGCACTATTTAAAATATTTTTTTTTCAATATTGTTGCTGTGGTTTTTAATATTTTTTTTTCTTAAAATAATATATTTATGAACTTATTTCATTTTCTCAGTTTTGTATGTATATACAAATGTAGAATGAAAATAGAGATACACATAACAGTTTGCTGTCGCGTAAGTAGACCGTCGCACATTTGCATATATGAGTAGAGTATAGATACAATGGTGGCAATTGAAGGTTGTCTGTCGTTTGTTCTTAAAAAAAACTTGTGTATTAAATGTAACATATATTTTGTTAGTTTACGTTCTCCAATTACCTTTATTTACAATAGTTGTGATGGTTTTCGGTGGTAGTTTTTTAATTGAGCGCGTATATTTGTTAGAGCGCATGTAGCACAGCAACAGTTGTTGATTTCATGAATATCAAAAAAAAAAAAAAAATAATACTTATTAGCCGTCTTGTATGCAAATTATATATTTATATATACATATATATGAAAATATGTATTATAACGTGGAAATCGTGGCAAAAAAAAAAGGAATTTTTAATTTCTTGTTTTCAAAAACTGTATACGTGTTTTCGCTTCTTTTTGTTAAATTTTATTTTCCTTTCTATTTCAATTTTTTCACAACGTCCGGCAGATTCTATATAGTGTAAACAAATAAAATATATTAAATATTCAGAATATATTAACCGATTGGCACAGACCGATAGCATATTCTTTGACTTTAAAATGCATGACATTGGGACAATAAAATAGCTCTTCACTTCAAGTTGCTGCAATTGATCAAATATTAAAATAAGAAGGATTGTACTAAAAATGATTTTTCCCTCACTGAGAAGAAGAAATTCTTCTCATCAAGAAGAAATTGTAATCCTGACAGGAAGGTAAAAAGTCTACATCTCAGAAACATCAAGATATAGCGCGATTCTAGGACTGCGTTAGACACGACATTTCCCTCATCGAGAAGTGTGCCAAAGAATTGAATGAGTTACAATTAGTAGCGAATAACTGCAGGGAATGTGCTGCAGAGCTTTCGTCGTCGTGAAAATCAAATGAAGAACATTAATTCTCGTTTATGTTATGTGTTCTTAACAACTTAACAACAATTAGGACTACATTCTTAAGAAACTTAAATTATATAAGATAGAATTTTCCATCAAATCAAACGAATACATAAGAATTGAAAGTTATACAATTGCAATTGGAAATGTGGACACACGTCTCTTTCAATCTGACCTCTATTACTTAGTGCGCAAAAGATTCTGAGATGGTCAAAGTTCCATTTGTGTGAATGCATAAAATAATCCGTAAATTTTAGCCTCCACTTTTCTGACTTTGCTAATACCATTAGGTAGCTAAATAGCTTAGCTGAATTTTATGATCAAAAATATTTTTAGAGTTTTTAATTCTCTAATAGCTGCAGACTATGTCCTCGCAATAGAAATGACTTCAACATCTACTACGTACTTGGGCAAAACCTATTTACGTAATTTTAAGTATCAAACCGGAAATTTTTGTGGTTCGCACTTTTTATGATTTTATGGTTAATCCTACAAATTATGAAGTCATTGTGAAGACCGGAAACAATTTTCGGAAATACATATACTTCACTTGCACGTATATATTATTTTCGTTTCATGCTTATCTCAATAAACAGTTACTTATTTATGCAAATTTTGTGTTCACGCAAGAATACCGCAAAACAAAGAATCGATATCGATATGTATTACAGTAGTTTCTATTATTTGTGTATATATTACAGTATTTTCTATAATTTATGTACATAGTTCCACCATAAGAAAAACAGATGATAAAAATTGGCCAGCGCAGATTGGCTTTTTTTTCCTTTTTGTATATTTATTTTAATTAAACGTTTTAAAATAAGAAACCAAACTGCATTATTATATACATTAGAATTATATGATAGTTTCGCACATGTGATGGTTATTTAATTGTTGACACTTCTTCATAGCTCTCACATCTAATTTTTACTTACATTCTTTGAAAATTTTATATTTTTGTTATATGAAGGTATTCCTTTCTTATTTTTAAATTTGAAAGTGTATTTATTTTTTATTTTCTTTCACTTCGATTTTTATTGATTTGTTTTTGTTTTTATGCGAATATTGCAAATTTTTTAATAATAATTTTTACTAACTAAACTGTCAAAATACTGAAGAATTGCCAACACGAAAAACGTATTTCGTATTATGGAGATAATAAGAAAATAATTAAACGAATTAGTTTCAAGAATGGCAATACTATTTTTTTAAAGCAATTTTGTTATCGTTAATTTTATGATCTCTTTTATTTTGCTAGTAAAAAAAGAAAATGTGAAAATTATTTGCCTAAGTTGAATGTACGTTGATTCATAAACATATTTCATTGAAACGTTACAAAAAAGGGCATAAGAAAATATTGCAAAAAAAAATTATATGTCCTTATATTAAATACAATCTTTCGCAAAAAGTGAGGATTTGTTGATCAAAAGTCTGTCATTTTGTTGAAAAATTCGTAGTAAGTTTAATATTATTGCAGTTGTTGCGTTGTCGCTTCCGTTTTTTAAATGCCGGTTTTGCTTCAAAATTTAAGTTTCATATGAACAAAAAAAAAAAACTGTTTTGCATAATTTTTGATTCATTCGACGGCTACAAAGAAGAGTCATGTGGGCAAAAATATTCCAATTTAAACCTTTTAAATAAATAATTTCTTTAAATCTTCATTTGGAATGAAATTCCTGGCAGCGGTGTAACGAAAAGATGATATTTTGTATATGAAATATTAAATGCTGAATATGTGTGTTATGTCATTTCAGGTGCCTAATTTTGCATGTAAGAACTGTTACGGAAAATTTCTTTACTAATGTTTTATATGACTACAGGTATTCCCGCGATATTTATCGTTACAAACAAATTATTGGTCTATGTACTTTCTAGAGTATTTAGTAATAGACGGATAATTTCAAAATGAAGTTTTATACCTTTTTTCGCTTACATTTGGCCAAATTTTTTTCCAACATAAAACAATAAATAATAAATAAATTCAGTGGACATTCAATTCTTTAGGTATCTATACGCCATCAACTCAATGAAATATTAGTTTGGGGACAAGGTAATCCATTATTTTCCAATTCGAAATGTTAAATAAAGTCCTGAAGTTCTTATAAGATTGGATGGATTACCTTTTCCCCAACCTAATATTTTAATATACTTTCGTCTTTTCAAGCACTCAAGAGTCATAGTCAGTCATATTAAAATTTAAATGTCTTTGAGATAGGCTTAGAAAGTATAATGAGTTTAAACAAAATTTTTAAATAACGTTTACCGGTTTGAGTAGAAACAACATTTTGCAACAAACTAAGGGTAAATATATTTATTTGTTATTAACAAATATTATGTCTTGTTTTTTATCCATCTTGAGATTATCAAGGTGAAACATAATTAAAAATGTATATATTATGTTACAGGTCACATGTTTCTAAACACATACATATGTACCTCATATATCACGTTAGTGTGAATTGTTGTTAATGTAAATCTTTAACCGAAATTGTGAAACATCTGCAAACGTATTTTCCCAAATTCAGTATAGAATGTAAAGATGAAGAGCTATAAAATTTATTGAGGCATTCGTGGCGACATCAAGCATCTTGTAAAAAAACAGCTGTAAAAAACTACGACAAAAGAGAAAGGATTCTTACTATACATACATATTGAAGTGTTAATAAAAAAATTTATAAAATCAAGAAAGAAATTGGAGCAAATATTTCGAATATAAGAAGATAACAAAACAACAAAAGATATAAGCACACAATGTCAACAAAATTTTGTTTCATCGTACTGTGTACCGTTTTTGTTCTGATGGTAAATACAAAACCAACTTATAGTGCTGGTATTGCGCCGCATAAACATGATAAGTTAAGCAGTAAAGAACGTTTAAAAGATGGTATCTATCATCCAAGAGATGTGAATCATTTTGATAATGGAGAACATAAAGTTGGTTTCGATCATGAAGCTATCATAGGTGAAGTAACAATTTGTGTTGTATTTTAATTGTTATTTACAATTTTTTTTTTTTTTTTATTTAAAACATTATATAGGCAATGTCAAGGAGGCTCAAGAATTTGATACACTCTCACCCGAAGAATCGAAACGTCGTTTAGCAGTTTTAATACGTTTAATGGATTTAAATAATGATCAGTATATCGATCGTCATGAACTAAAAGCTTGGATATTGAGATCTTTTAAGTGAGTAATTACATATATATGTATTTTATTAATATTGCCTACTTTACATTAAAGTTGATATATGTTGTTGCATCCAGAGGTACTTTTTATCGCATTATCATCTACATATGCTTTATGTAATTTTCTACTTTATTCGAAAGAAAGTATTCTTTAATTTTATGTCAATCAAAGTTTGTACATATCTGTGCCTCTGTCTGTTAAAAATTTCTCTAATCAAGCAAGAAATTGGTTGCGTTTTGTTTTTTTAAGGCAAAAGACCAAACCAAAGTTGAATGTAATCAGAACTCAAATTCTAGATTATTTACATATCAATTTATAATTTATCCTTCAGACCTTTGACTTGTCAGTAATATGATTAATTATATGCATATATTTTACAATATTTATCTTGTAGCTTATATACAAGTTCCGCCGCAGAGGTAAAGTATATATGGTCAATGACTAAATGTGTGTATGTCGTATATCCCTTAGCAATGAGTAGCAAATTTTTTTTATTTGGAAATGCTTTTGCCATTTTAGAATTTCAATTAAGTCATTAGCTTTTTGGAACTTTCAAATATTTCGATACAATAATCTATCTACCGATCCTATGAATGTTCGTCAGGTCACTTAAAAGTACGGCTACTGCTTTTGAGCTTTTCCTTATAAATTCTTAAGTCGTTGCTTGATATATACAAATAAAATGTATACACTTTGTGTGCTATACATATTGCACTTGATAAGTTCCTTTTGTAAGCGAATCCTATCAATTTTTTCGAGCAAAAAAAAAAAAAAAAAACGAAATGACTTTCTGGACAACCCAATAAATTAAAATAGGTTTTGTAAATGGATGCAATGCATGAATTTCCATATTGCATCATTAAATTAAATGAAATTCAGATTTTTCAACCGAAATGAATAAATTTTTAAATTTTTTTTATATCTCTTTATTTGTAGGAAATTAGCTGAAGAAGAATCAGCTGATCGTTTTGAAGAAATTGATCAAGATAATAATGGTCAAGTAACTTGGAAAGAATATTTAGAAGATACATACGCAATAGATGAGGAAGAATATGAAAAAGAAGTTCTTAGTGCGGATGGTTATGAAGGAGAACAAGAATTAATTAGAGATGATAAAGAAATGTTTAAAGCGGCCGATTTAAATAAAGATGATCAACTTAATTTAGAAGAGTATACATTATTTCATAATCCGGAAGAACATCCACATATGTTACCAATAGTTTTAGAACAAACTATGCGTCAAAAAGATACAAATTCGGATGGTAAAATTGATTTTCGAGAGTATGTAGGTGATGAAGCAGAACAACGTGATAAAGAATGGTTAATTACTGAAAAGGAACGTTACGATAAAGATTATGATTTAAATAATGACGGTGTATTAATTGGTAATGAAGTTTTATCATGGGTTGTACCCAATAATGAAATAGTAGCGACCGATGAAGTTGATCATTTGTTCGCATCAACAGATGAAAATCATGATAATCGTTTATCATATCAAGAAATTTTAGATAATTATGAAACATTTGTGGGCAGTGAAGTTACCGATTATGGAGATCATTTACAAAATATACATCGCTTAACGGATGAGTTGTAGTGTGTTTTAAAATTTTGAATTTTGAATTTTTTTTTTTTTTTCTTTTTTTTTGTAAGCCATCAATTCAATTTATTATGATAATTATTATTATATTTTTTTTTTGGTTTTTAATCAAAGTCAAGATTTGTTTATTATAGTACTTATGTAAACTCATAGTCTCATAAATTACAATTGAATTTGTAATTATAATTTCTATAAAGAAGGAGAAGTCAACAAATAGAAAATAAAATTAATATTATTTACGTTAAATAACTTAAAAGTGTAAAAAGTTTTTAATTTCTTTCTCAAAAACAAGATAAGGTTATGTAATATATTATTAGAAAGTGAATAAGTCCTAAACTATGCTAAATATCGTAATAAATTTTAAGAAGAGTCTTTCGTAAACTAGAAATTATTCTGAATAATGTACTAAACACATACAATTGAAAGGATAGAAACGGCAAAGCATTTGCATCTTCACTTTGAATCTAAACAAGTATTACAGTTCTCTGTGTGAAGTGCAGGACGTGTCTTTCTGGTAAAAACGGACGGGGAAGAAGAGTCTATCAAAGATTTGCTTTTTTTTCTGTTTATTTCTATTGTCTAATATACAAAGCCCTTTATGGGACCAAACTATATGTATTAGTTTGGGGAAAAGGTAATCCATCCAATCTTATATGAACTTCAGGACTTTATTTAACATTTCGAATTGGAAAATAATGGATTTCTTTTTCCCGAAACTAATATTACAGTTAATCTTATTCATGTTTTATTTAAAGCAAGCCTGGATCCGTATAATAACACTTATAACCCTACTGCATTGTTAACATCTCCCTTGTATAACATTTAGTACTTAAAAGGTTTAAAAGCCAGAAACGCACGTATTGGCGAGGGTCCAATTATTAATTTAAATGAATAGGTTTTTAGGTTCGAAACGAAAGAGTGAAATTGTGTTTGATTCGTTTGCTCTCGATTGTATACAAAATTAGAAATTAACTTTTCGAAAAACCTTAGGCCTTAAATTTGGCATGTAAAAAATTACCTTTAAGTAGGTAGTAGGATACTTTTTCAATAAGCCTAAGTGATAAACATGTGGAATTCGGTGATCTGTTAGTCTAGTGCCTGCCCCATTAATGATAGGCTACTACTTTGCTAAAATCCTTCGCTTGAAAAACTAAATACACTTTTCATGCTCAAATCATGTTGGTTTCATTGTTGGTCTATGTGTGATGATTGTCTCCCTTTTATTAAGAAAAGCATTAACTTTGAATTTGCGTTGGATTTTAAAAATAAACTGAAGTAAATAAAATTCTTTCAATAAAGTAAAATTCAATCCTAGAAACAATGACGTCATTCGCGTCTCTATGCACTTCCTTTTATTATATACATACATATACATTAGTTTGGGGAAAAAGAAATCCATCCAATCTTATATGAATTTCAGGACTTTATTTAACATTTCAAATTGGAAAATTCGAAAATCGAAACTAATATATTAGCTTGGGGAAAAAGTAATCCATTATTTTCCAATTCGAAATGTTAAATAAAGTCCTGAAGTTCATATAAGATTGGATGGATTCCTCTTTCCCCAAACTAATACATACATATATACAGTAAGTGGTTTTTCTTTTGGAAAAATTCTTATTAGATCATCCCATTATGTCTTTTCCTAAAATTTATTAAACGTGATATGTGCACAAATAGGGATTGAAAGAAGTAGTTAACCGTCATTGATTTAGCTGTGTAAACCCAACGAAGACAAATTGAAGTTTTCATTGTTTAATTGAAGTAATTGTTAGCTACGGCAATCGGAAGGAAAAGGGTTAGTTTCATTAGAGTTCGTCTTAGCTTTTAGATTTTAATTACAAAGAAAATATTAGTTTGGGGAAAAAGAAATCCATCCAATCTTATATGAACTTCAGGATTTTATTTAACATTTCAAATTGGAAAATAATGGATTTCTTTTTCCCCAAACTAATATATAATTATTTCCTAAGTTCGTTTAAGGCATCGCCACTCACCGTTTCCAATAGAATTCTAGAAAAGTTCCAAACAAAAGATGAACTGATAGTTTGTTTTGTGATTTTATTGTTTCTTATAAACATGATTTAAAAGTAAAACAAAAAAAAAAAAAAATTATTTATAATTGATTGTAAAATTTATTTAATTGTTTTTGTAATACATTTGTTTGTAACATTGTACATATTATTTATAATACATTAACTCTTTTTTTTTTTTTAAATGTAGTTAGTTAAAAGCAATATAATCTATTTTTGTAGTACACACTATACACACACGTACATGTATATGGAGTTTTGTCTGACTAGTTTTTTTTTTTCTTCTTTAATATTTATTGATTTTTTACATATCTATTTTGAATCTACGTATGAATTGTAGAGTAGAGTACGTAGAAAATGACTAGAATTCACTCGTTTCTCAATAATTTACAATGATTTTTTTTTTTTTTTGCTTAAATGAAAGAAAATAAAAAATATAATATAACACACATCTTATATAGCAATATTGCACTAGATCGGCCCTAACCGTTTTAGAGAAAAGAAAAGTATAATTTTTTTTTTTTTTTTCGTAGAATTTTTTAAAAGTTTAGTGAACGTTTGCGATTTAGATTTGATATTAAAAATATATATAATACATGTATATATATATATATATATATATATATATATATATATATGAAGTTCATATATATATATATATATATATACGAGAGGATCTAATTACTGATTATTAATTTATCTAAATCATGGCACTCACTGTAAACTTTATGATTTTTATATAAACATTTTTTTTGTTTTTTTTTAAATTCTTTTTTTTTTTTAACATTTAATACATTAGTTTAGTTAATTATTAATTAAAACTAGTTTTGTTTTAAAATTTTCTATAAATACCTAAAAATCAAATAACAAATCATAGTTATCCACTTGTCTTAATGGTGCATAATCACCTAAAACTTCCGCTAAATAGTTACTTATAATAGCTGGCAATTTCAATTGTATTAGATCTTGGCGGGTTTTTACATGTTTCATAATAATTGCACGACAACGATCCTGTAAATTAACAAAATCACGACGTGCGCACTTTAAAGTCATTTCAGTTTTGGCTGCTGTTGAACATACGATCGGATATAAAGGTTCCTTAATCTGCAAAATGTGAATAAACATACAAAGAGCTATATATATATATATAGGATTAAAATATAAAATTTTCTGTGGGATTTCAGGAGATCAATATTTATTTGAATCAAATTCAAATTTCATTCATTTCGCTTATACATATTGAGACTATAATTTACGTTTAGGTGTAGCGCCTTTCAATGTTTTGGTTGGAAATTCTAATAAAAACGTATCGAAAAATAATAACAAAAAGGATATATAAAGATACGTATTGAGATTCGAAAGAAAGAAGTTTCTTACGGCTGAGATTGAGATTCGAAAGAAAAAAGTTTCTAACGGCTGAGATTGAGATTCGAAAGAAAGAAGTTTCTTACGGCTGAGATTGAGATTCGAAAGAAAAAAGTTTCTTACGGCTGAGATTGAGATTCGAAAGAAAGAAGTTTCTTACGGCTGAGATTGAGATTCGAAAGAAAGAAGTTTCTTACGGCTGAGATTGAGATTCGAAAGAAAGAAGTTTCTT
>KK351013.1:584963-607875 GCA_000671755.1 Glossina brevipalpis
ATGTTAAATAAAGTCCTGAAGTTCATATAAAAATAATGGATTTCTTTTTCCCCAAACTAATATATAGTATTATAGGTAAATAAAAATGAAATGCAAAACTTACTGCATGCGATCCTATTAAGACTTCAGCTAATATTGCGGCAAAGAGTAGCCTGTAAAAGAAAAAAAAAAAAAACAAAAGTGCAATTAAATGCAAAATAATATTTTTAAAGATATTGACTGTTATGGACTTAAAATTGTTTAACCCATATCTACTTAAATTATTTATTAAATATTCATTGACTGACAAAAATAATTGTCATTCTCAACTTTCTTATGTCTGCAGATTGATCGCCGATAAAAACACACGGAATTTTCACAATTTTTTTTTGCTCATTCAATTTTCAATTTAATAGTTTTTCAACTTTCAATTTAGTTTTCTGGCTTTTCTGAACGTATTCTTCCGCGAATATAAGTCTAAAAATATAACTCATCAAGGATCCTTATGTGAGTTAGTTAACTCACTTAGTGATTGAGATTAAGTTTAAGAATAAATTACACTTTGGAAGTATCTGACGTGCACATCGGAATACGTAAAAAACAAAAAACTTGCAAATAAGTCGAGCAACTCCCATCCTTCATTGGAGGATATAAAATTCATACTTTTGAATAATTTCTGTAGTGATACACATACGCTATCAGTAAAAAAATGTTCTGCAAATTTTTATGATATTGGCGACACTATTTTTACAAAGATCTTTTATAGCCCCTTTTCATTTCTCATATATCTTTTTTGCGACTAATTCACCATGTGATCGTTGAAAATTCTCTTATTTTGAAAATCAACTTCAATTCCGAAAAAAGAAGAGAGTAATGTTTGAAATAATGATCAACAAATTTTTATTAGGATCAAAGAATATATCTTTTCCTTCACGTTTAATGCTATACAAGGGCGGGATCTCAATTTAAACGTAAACCAGGTTTAAATGTTTGAGATGTTTTGATGAAATTTGCACAGACCGATATGTCTTGGCCAAAGGAGAAATTGAGAATGCATTACAATAGATTGCTTATGCGAACATTCCCTATGTAACGCCTTATCTTGAAAGAGGTGAAACTATTTTCAAAGTAAACGTTACAATCGTTTCCCTGATCAGTTTTGCTATATGTATTCGCCCATTATTATGAATGAAAATCACTTTGCGTTGTATTTTTTTTTTTTTTTTTTTTTGATATTCTGTTCGTTTTTAACTCAAAAATTAAGCCAAATCGATCATTTATTGTCGGTAGCGTTCAGCATTAATGGTTTCGCTAGGTTTTAATAGCTTATACCAGATCACATCCTTCTGATTTCAAAGCATTGTCGTCCACAAAAAATGATTTGATTTTGAAATTAATATTTTCCATCCAAAACTATTTCGTTTTGAAGTCAATGTCGATGGTTCGTCTCGAGTTATTCATCATGACCTTTTATACTTAGGATTTATTTTGACATTTTCAACTTTTCATCGTCAGTCAAAATACGACGGAAGAATGACGACTGTCTGTACTTGGCGAGCAGCTTATCGCAAGACGTTTTTCATTTAATTTATATGGAATCCAGTTTATCATCTTTTGAATCCTTCACATGCCTTTGAAATGTATGAAGATGGTTTTTAGTGGTACATTTATTTGACTCGCGAATCATTGTTGCGTTTGAGTGTAGTCATCGTCCATCAATGCCTGCAATCACGTTTTCGGCAATCTTCCACGTTCTCTATTTCTCATGTTGGAACCACTGCTTTTGAATTTTTGCAAATCACTCAAAGCATTGTGGTTTACCAAGAGCATGCTCACCTTAAGGTTCGACAAGCATTACATGTGGAAATCAATGCTGTCCACCAATTGTAGTTTCTAGGCACAAAATTCGATACGTTCGATGCTATTACAAACTTTGCTTACTACCTTTGTCAGATGTCAGTAAGAAAATGATAGTAACCAGATTGACAGTTAGGGCCGTCTATGGGCAAATTGCGATTTCATGTTTAAATACCTGGTATGTTACTTTACTGTACTATCAATATGGCTCTTAGTTTTAAAATCATTATTTTTTCTATAACTACCAGTTTCTTATATTTATCACTGAAGGTGAGAGCTATACTTCATTTTGTGATTTGATTTGTAACTCCTAGAAGGAAACTTCGTCGACCCCACAAGATGCATATATTCTTGATCAGCATCAAATGTAGAATGTATTTAAGCATGTTCGTCTGTTCGTTTGCCCGTCTGTCCATCTGTCCGTCTGTCCATCTGTCCGTCTGTCCATCTGTCTATCTGTCCATCTGTCCATCTGTCCGTCTGTCCATCTGTCCGTCTGTCCATCTGTCTATCTGTCCATCTGTCCATCTGTCCGTCTGTCCATCTGTCCGTCTGTCCATCTGTCCGTCTATCCATCTGTCCGTCTATCCATCTGTCCATCTGTCCATCTGCCCGTCTATCCATCTGTCCATCTGTCCATCTGTCCGTCTGTCCATCTGTCCGTCTATCCATCTGTCCATCTATCCATCTGTCCGTCTGTCCATCTGTCCGTCTGTCCATCTGTCCATCTGTCCGTCTGTCCATCTGCCCGTCTGTCCATCTGTCCGTCTGTCCGTCTATCCATCTGTCCATCTATCCATCTGTCCGTCTGTCCATCTGTCCGTCTGTCCATCTGTCTGTCTGTCCATCTGTCCGTCTGTCCATCTGCCCGTCTATCCATCTGTCCGTCTGTGTAATGTCTGTGGTAATTATTCTCCTGACCGCAAAAATGAAGATATCGACTTCAAATTTGGCAGAAATGTTGCAAATTCTTGCACGCAAGTTGATATTGAAAATGGACCAAATTAAAGGACACGACCACAGTACAATGAGAGAATGAGAGTATCTCTGCTTTCGGAAGCAAAAAAATAGATAGATAGAAATACACAAAGAGATCATATTATGGAGAATTATTAGCGACTGCAGAGTTCTCAATAAATTTAATTTGAACTTTGAAATGTTTGTCAATTCTATACGTTGGCTTTCTACTATCACCTTTAGCATCCAATTCTTATTAAGTATGATTAAATACTCAGCGAATGTGTGTTCCGAAGTGTTTCTCGTCTCATATCTTCCTAACGGAAACTTGAAATGTGTTGTCGATATAAATACATTTTATTGTCAATGGTAACAATTCATTAATAAAAATATCGACCGACTTTTGTAAAGGGTTCAGTTGCCAAAATTAAAAAAAAAAAGAATTTTAATTTAGTACACTTAGTAGTTATGATCTGAAAAATGATACTAAGATGGTAGTCCCTTAAAGACATTGATTGTCAGTTGAAGCAGACTTAATGAAACTATGTTTCTGCCAAAGTGCGGAACGAATAATTTACTCCTAACATTTTATTTTTAAAAGTACTAAGGCTTAAATATCGCCAAGTCTTAGTCTTAGAAACTAAAAAATGAACATTCAAAAGTAATTTATTTTTGTAATGCCGCATGTATGTGTTGAAAGAAATTTTCATAATAAATTTTTAAAGCCATGTATGTGGCTGTTGAAAACGCCGTTGTCTTTGCAGCTTAGTTATTACTAGAGAGTTAACAGGGAAACATAAAATGGTAGGCGACAGTTATTTGCACGAACACTTATCACTTCGTGGGTTCGAAAACTCACAAAGGTTTTAGAAAAACATTTTTATCAGATTCTTTCAAAGTCCCCTTTGAGCGAAAACAAATTTCTTCGTATTCGCTCATCTCCTACGTATTCGACTATTGTTTCTTCTCAGTACTATGTGTGTACGAAAGTTCGTGATTTTGTTTGCGAAATTATGTGATTGAATATCTGTAGCATGATTTGCGAAAGTTTCTTCCAATTACATTTTAGGGAATACGATATAGTTACAGCGTTTTTAGGTTGAATTTTTACGCTAATCATAGTGAAGCCTAAGCCTAAGTAAGGACTAGTTGAGATTGACGATACATTATTTAATGATTTTATCTGGTGAACTCTATGGCTCGGCATGGTTGATTAGTGGCGCTATAAGTGTGTTTCATAATCAATAATAAGTTTATCGATTTATTAGCGTTCAATTAATTCTGACCGAAAAATATCAAACAAAAGAAATCTTAATCGATTTAATTTTCCATGAAAGATATAATTTTTTCAATTGATTGAGATAGAGAGCGTTCGCATTATCCAATATCTTGAGATTATAGTTTTTGACAAACACCTATTAAGGACAGCCATATCGCATTAAGTAAGAAGAATACTCTATAGCGAAGTTACTTGTGAAGAGTCTTCCCGATTGACACGGGTTACAATCGGTTACTTATTGTATGGCCGAGTAAGGCTTTTATTCTTATAACGATAGGAAACAAATGACTCCTTTTGTGCTCAGCCTCTAAAAGCCAGTTGTCTTTCGCTTGCCTTATTTATATTTTATTTAAAAGATGAAAGAAGTGGTAGCTAGTGAAGGAGAATACTTTAAATAAATTCATAATTTTTGATAGATAGATAGATAGATATTTGTATCGCAAATATGCTTTAATACAAGGATAGAAAATATTAATTTTCAAAAAACTAAAAAAAAAAAATCAACAACAATATGCAAAAGAAAAAATAAATATTTAGGCAGTTAAGCGTTCTAAGTTTAACATTTGATTCTTAGAACAATAGGGAGATAAATTTTGAATTATTTATATGAAGTAAAATAATTAATTTGAATGCTTAAAGAAAGACAAACAACTATGATAGATAATCCGAGTGTGGCCTTCTAACCTATATGACCTATTCTTGGTTTTCTTTTTAGTCAAATTACTGGAATATGAAATATTTCCGTTTAAATGTCGGTCTTCTTTTAAGAGTTTTATATGGAATATTAAACTCAAAGAGATAATTTCATATTGCTAAAGACAGAAGTAATAAAAAAAAAAAAAAAAAGAAGAAAACAACTGACTAAAGAGAATGTTAAGAGAAGTAATTAAATAAATAAAAGAGAATTTATCTCTTCAATGTAAGAGAAAAACGTTTTACTGAGTAATTCAATCTATAAATGAAGAGAAACTTAAGAGCGTAATGTTAAGAGGAAAAGCTCTTAAATTACTATGCTTTCGAATCATTTTTTGTTTTTGTAATTTTAAATATTTTCATTTATAAAAAAAAAAAGCATTTCTAATTTTTCTCAATATTTTTTTAAAAATATTTATTTTTTTTTTTTGTAAAGTAAAGAAAATATTTCATAAAAATTAAAATTTGATTTTTTTTTTTTTTTTATGAAAAAACTTACCGCTTCCAACGGGGCTCCATTATACCCCGAAAAAATGTCAACACTTAGAAGTTTCTATTCTTTCTGTATTTTCCTACTTAATAAATATAATTTTAAATTAAAAAAAAAAAAAAAAACTGATATACACCAACTGATACTGAACACTGACTGGGCCGTCAACTTTCTTTGAAAAAAATACATGAAATTAGAAAAAAAAAAAATTAATTTTTTTTTTTTACTTAATTTAATTACTATATATTTTTTTTTTTAAATTTAAAATTATTTCGAATTTTGATTGAATTAATTTAACGATCTATTTACTTTTTTATGGTTATCGGGATTTTTGTCACAATTTTAGTTTTTTCTTTTTTTCTTAATTCGTGATTATCGTTTAATAATAATTTTTTTTTCTTTTTTTTTATTTTAATTAATGGCAAAGAAAATTTTTTAATTCATTCTTTAAGTAAATAATAAAAAAAATTAATTTAAAAAAAGAATTTTTTTTTTTTGTTCATTTATTGCAAACCCGATCTAACCCACTGGTAAAGGGTAGAGCGATGGGCCTCTCAAACGGGCTTTGACACTATGTCTTAAGCGCACGATCTAACACTATGGAACGACTGGAGCGTACTGATTGCTTGCGCACGCTGCAAGCCAAACAAATCCGTCCAGTAGCCAAACTACTACTTACTTGCGAAGGCACAACACAACTAATTATTGTAGAAATTCCAGCCAACACTACATTGATCGTTTCTCAACAAAAACAACAATTTTCGATCTTTACTTACACGAATGTCTCCAATATGCCAACGATGTGAGCGCAATATATGTGAATTCGTACGAATTCGTATTTGACTTAAGTGTGTGTGTGTGTGTGTGTGTGTATATATGTTTGTCTGTGCTCGGAGATATCGCACGTATAACATATTTCATACACAATAATAATAAGTGTGTGAAAGCATACATTCTTTGCATAGAAATATAAATGTATAAATGTGAGACAAACGCACATACACACATAAACACACACATACACATATGCAATTATATGTTTTATATATGTAGATCGTATAGTTTTGCACAATTTGCGATTTTCATATGTATTTATTAATTATTTCGATGATAACTTTTTTGACTTTTTTTTCTTAAAAAAACTTGAAAGTGTTGCCCAGAGGTTTATTTAAGTTTAGAAAAACTTTAAAAAAATTTATCCTTAATCCTCATACATTTTTATATATATTTGCATAGGTGTATATATGTGTATATATCTCCATGTATATGTATGTATGTATATATAAACATGCGTATATATACCTATATATATATATATATATATGTATTTATGTATATATATATATCTATATATTCTGCAATGGTATTCGTTATGATATGAACTGAAACGCAAAGTTATTGATGCTGCTGTCGTTTCTGCTTCTGCTTCTGCTTCTACTGCTATTAAAGTTAAAATTATCAACAATTGTAAGAAATGAAAACAACAAATTAGCACATAAGTTCCGACTGGTTTGCAAAAGTATGTAAGTGGGTATCACTAGTCTCACTTTATAATTGTTGTTATCGCATGAAATTTAAAAATGAATGAATGCTTTCTTATTATTTTAAACATCTACTGACGTGTGTATGTATGTGTTTGTATGTATGTATGTACGAATATGCAGGCATATCCATACAAATGCATCTATGCACGTTCGAAGAAAACAAAAAAAAACGAAACGAAACGAAACGAAACGAAACTACACGAATACACACACACAATGCACAAATGTTAGAATATTTCGTGTTATAAGTCAAGGCAAACCTTTTTTTTTTTAATTTCTTTTTTTTTGTTTTTTTTTGCATTTGTAAAATATTTATTTACATACTTATATGTAAATTTTTATGAAACACATCTAGTTTGCTAACAAAAAAAAAAAAAAAAAAAAAAACAAAATGTTTTCACCTAATTTATTAATTTTCTTAACGTTTCACTGGAATTGCATGTATTTTATCATTTATTGTGTAACATAAACGTAACAGTTATTTTTAGATTTATTCACACACACACATACATAAACACAACAAACACAAGTAAGCACGTTTGCGATACAGCAAAGCGTATGAGTAACGTTAATTATTAATATCAATTACATTTGTGTTTTTATTCCATATATATTAGACAGTCTAAAAACTATTAAGCCTAACAATATATTTAATATAATATTATTTAATCTTTCATTTTGCTGCATAGGATGGCAATTCACATAAAAAACAATTTACATAAAAACTTTGAAGTTCTGACGGTTCAATCGCTCAATCGTGGTGGTGGTGGTGTTGAAGGATGGACCAGCAAAGTTTTTGGAAACAAGGTGTTTGCAGTCATAATTCCTTCTTCAAACTGTTTTGTATATATTTATTTAATTAGTAATTAATTTAATTATGTACTTATTGATTTAATTATTTATTTATTTAATTATTTATTTATTTATTTTTTAAATTTAATTATTTATTTATGTACTTATTTATTCAATCATTTTTTTCAATCGCTTTAATACAAGACGTGTTTCCTTAGGCTAATATTATATATTAGTTTGGGGAAAAGGTAATCCATTATTTTCCAATTCGAAATGTTAAATAAAGTCCTGAAGTTCATATAAGATTGGATGGATCCATTATTTTCCAATTCGAAATGTTAAATAAAGTCCTGAAGTTCTTATAAGATTTGATGGATTACCTTTTCCCCAAACTAATATATTACTTTGGCATGTCAATGTCGTTGTTATTTATGTTTAGATTACTATTTGAATAATATTAGTTTGGGGAAAAGGTAATCCATCCAATCTTATAACCTTTTCCCCAAACTAATATATTACTTGGAAATTCAGTTTTTTTAGTGCTTTCTTGATTAGTAAAGATTTAAATACAATTTTTAAAATTTTCGAAAGCTTGTAATGTAATAAAAAAATGTGTTGTAAAGGTATTAACTCATAATAATAATAATAATAATAATAATAATAATAGAATATTATTACTATTATAATTCATTTACACGAATGAAATAAATTTTTGGACTAAAAAAAAAAAACAGGATGAGCTTCTAGCAAGTAAAAATATTGGCTCTATTTCTTTATGAAAACAAAAGCGATTAAATGGTCAATCTAGTCATTTTAATAAATTAAAATTTCTTTTTTAAAATACATTTCAGGTAATTTCAAGATATCCCAAGTGTATCTTTAAGTGCAAGATTTTGTTAATAACTACAAATTAAAAACGTAGATTTCTTAAAGATCGATTGATATGTTGCAATATTATTATGCTTATAGCGAATTCTTGCAAAAATGTTTTGATCTTCCGAATATTTAATTTCAAATCATCACTAATATTAAAATTCAGCTCTTGTGATATTTCATTCTCAGCCTACAAAAAAAGAGAGAGCCAAGAGAGGCAAATTTGGTCATCAGAAAATTAATCGCAACAGAAAACTCTGGAAAAATAATTGTTAGTGTCTTCTTTTTATAGACGATCTATTCCTTTCCTACGCAATCATAGCTGCTACACTTCACTCATTTATAAGGGAAGCTGCAGCTATTTTTCTACCCGCAATCCTGGCTCGCAAAACCAAACTTAAAACATTTGTTGTAACAGATAGTTTGTTGGTCATAAAAGCTGTCCAAAGCTATCCTTAAATGTAAATTGGAATACCATTAGCAATGCAAGTAATACCATTATTATTATTTACGAAAGCAATATTAAAATTTGTTGGATACCGAGTCATGTCGATCTCTTGGGAAATGAGCGAATGGATTTAGCAGACAAATCTGTTGCTTCGGCACCACTAATTACGGACCGCATAATGTGAACGATGTAGTTTCATAACATTATTAAAAAAATTAAACTGAAAATTAACGAGAAAATTCGTCAGTAATACCATCCATATACGCTCATGTTCATCTTAATGTAATAATAATAATAATAATATAATATAATCATAACAATAACAACAGTATAATAATAATAATAATAATAATAATAGTAATATTAATAATAATAATAATAATAATAGTAATAATAATAATATTAGTATAAGACAATCATAATAAGAAGAATAATATATATATAGTAACAACATAATGATATAATAATAATAATTTAATAATAATAAATAAAATTACCATACTTATAGACTCTATCTCTATATACCTTATCGATGAAAATAATATCCGTAATATGACGAATTACGCAACGTAGAGTCCATATAATGCAGTCGAGACTTTTCTATTCCTTTAAAGCAATATTTGTTTATAACAAAATTAATCAAAATTATTTTTTATTCCCTAATAGGTTTTTTGAATTGCAAACATTACAATTCAATTGAAATAAATTAAATTTAAAATGTCAATTATTGTGAAAAAATGTTCGAATAGAATTCTCGTAGCGATCTAAATACAGCACTAGTGAAGGAAAATTCTTTATATATTTTAGAGATGTAGAAGAAGAAATCCAAACATATTTTGCTCAATATAAGACCCGATATTAGCTGATATTGATTAATTAATAAAACTTACAAGTTCGAACAAGTTCGATTTGCTATTAAATGAGTTTCCGTACAATTCAATTCTAGATGTATAGATAATCGTGTATTCTTTTTTTTTTAATATAATTGTAAATAAATCAAGACGGCATAGATGAAGAAAAGCTTTCCTGTATCGTAAGGATTAATAGCTTTCGAAGTGAATGTTTCTCTTCAAAACCTGTACAATGGTATTTGCTTAGGGAAGTACTTAGGGAAACAGAAATAATGAAATATTTAATAAAAATTTTTTAAGTATAAAAAAGTAATAATTAAACATAATTAATTAACATTACATACTTTGTATGTAAAAAAATTTATATATATATATATATATTTAAGAAGAAAATCTAAATTTCAAACGGAAATACGCAACAATGTTAGTGTTGTTATCAAAGCGAATACGAAAAGAACCTTCAACTAATCTCTCAACTAAACCTAATATTATTTTGCTTGCTCTTTATATTAAGATTCTGTTTTATACATACATACATACATACAAACATACATATAAACATACATACATAAATACATACATACATACATACATATGTGTATATGTGTATATAAGTATGTAAGTATGTATGTATGTATGTATGTATGTATGTATGTTTGTTTGTTTGTATATATTCCCATAATTGTACAAAGATTATATTATGAAGTATAGGTTTAGTCGAGCTCTATATCATTTCATATCATTTTCGTTGAAAAAGTATTGTTTCTGGGTGAGAACAAGCATTTAATGTTATTTCCTCACGTCAAGGCAAAGTTCTAATTTTTTCAATGATTTTCTTTTAAACAACTAAATGAAAAAAGAATGAAAAATGAACAAAAAAATAAAAAGATTTCTAAAAAAAAAAATACTAAATAAACAGCAAATATCTGTTCATCCAGTTTTTTTTTTTTTTTTTTTTTTTTTTTTTTTTTTTTTTTTTTTTTTTTTCAACAAACTAGATCCTCACTTCCACATATGAAATGAAATGAAATGAAATGAAATAAAATCCATGATCATTCAAGCTAAAGAAGTCAAAGCGGAAAGCGGGCATTTCTCACTTATACATGCAAAACGTTTACTTTATCAGTTCAGCTTCGAATGTGTACTGCTATGATTTTCCCATGTGTTAGTTAAAAAAAAATATATTAGTATTGGTAAGAATTTCTTTGTGTTTGCAGAAAGTTATGCTTCGTTGTTGATGCACGATGATTATGAATAGTGAGTGAGTAGCATGAAAATCTTTTGCTTTCATGATGTTTAGTCATATTTCGAACGCTAGTCGATCTCCATGTAGGGAGACCGTTCGACGAACGTGCTATTATTTGTCCAAGTCTCCATTCTTTACCACCTAAAGACAAATCCAGTGTGTGCTGCGAATGCTAAACGTAGAGTTGTGCGCTGTTTGGTTTTTTTTGTTGTTTTTTTTTTTTTCGAAAGATTGTGTCTAGAAAATAAAATTGAATTGAAAATTTCATTTAAATTATATTCTAGAGAAGTTTTGAAAAAATTTATTAATTTGTAATTCTTAAAAATACTTAAGATTTATTATTTTGTTTATATTTCTCTTAATTTTTTTTTTTTTTTTTTTTTTCATAAAAATTTCTTTTTCTATCAAAAACAATAAATTCTTGACTATTGGTGTAGAGTGAAGAAAGAAAAATTGTGGTTTTGTGTAAAAAAAAAAAACAAAAAAATTGTAGCGAATTATTTGCGGTTTTTTTAAAGTGTGGCTCGCGGCGGGCGCGCGTTGTCTCCTTTTTAATAATAAATAAT
Organism: Glossina brevipalpis; assembly: GCA_000671755.1. Taxonomy (NCBI): domain Eukaryota; kingdom Metazoa; phylum Arthropoda; class Insecta; order Diptera; family Glossinidae; genus Glossina; species Glossina brevipalpis. Next base: position 596,539 of record KK351013.1, read on the forward strand.
CTAAAAACCAGCATTATTATGAAGCAGTTACCAAGAGACCAATACGGTCTCTTGGGTTATCGAGTTCGAGGTAGTTGGCGTCAATCATTGAATTCTTCTATACGGCTTTGGTTGCTCATTGTCTGTTTAGTGGCAGTATTGACAAAATTTGCTGAGAGTAAAGTAAGCCTTTTTTTTTTTTTATATATTTTTTATTTTTATTTATATATTATATATATATATATATTTAATATTTACTATTTATTTTATTAAATTTCTTTATTATTTTGATGTGCGAATATGAATATAAATTTTTTTCAATTATAAACTTGATTTTTAAAAATAATTCTGTATAAAAAGTTGAACAAAACTTTTCCAATTTTCTAGAAAATTTTCAAACTTTTTTGTTTGTTTTGTGATTTTTAATTTATTTAAATTATTTTATTTTATTATTATTATTTAGATTATTATTCTTTAAATTAATGAAATATACTCTTGGAGAAGAAATTAAAAAATTTAGAGGTAGCTAGAAAGGCAAAAATCTCTTAAATTATTTAATTTTTTAATTTCTTATTAAATTATATAATTTTTTTTATTAATTTATTCGTTCATTTCATATTTCATTTTTTAATTTATTTATTTTACAAAATTTCTCTTAATTTCTTTTTGTTAAAGATGAAGAAGAAATAATTCTCTTAAATCGTGACACGAACTCTCTTGAATTCTCTTCTCTTATTAATTGACTTAAGAATTTACTCTCGCTCTTTTTTAAGATCTTACAAATTGTTTCTCTTCCTTCTTCTTCTTCTTCTTCTTCCTCTTTCATTAAAGTTCTCTTTCAATTCTCAATAAACCGAGAATAAGATTTCTGTTAAATAATGTTTTTTTTAAATGTTTTTCTTCTTTAAGAAAAAAAAAAGCCCAACTATATATCTTCCTACTTCATGTTATCTTATTTTTTATTATTATTATTATTATTATTATTATTTTGTTTTTTTTTTTTAAATAATAATACGAAACTGATAAAAGTGAATGTTTTTCATCCGTTTACATCCGTAGAGAAGAAGTGTTGTAAATGAAAAATTAGGTCAAATTGAAAAAAAAAAAAAAAAAAATGGAAAATAATCAGTTTCTGCTTTCATATAGAAAAAGAAATTCTGTTACCAGTTACGCACTCAACATTCGCCATCAAGCATAGCATAATTTAATAGTTGAACCACTAGACTAGACTAGATATATGTGAAGAATTATATTCATATTATGTTTCCAGAATGCTTTGCGAATATGCAAAGACTTGTTTTTAGATAAAAAATATAATTTAGTTTTCCTTTTTTATTTTGCGCTTTCGAAAAGTTAGACTTTAGAGAATGAAAGTAATATCAGACTATATTTTCAAAAATTTTTACAGACAGTATTGTTTTTGTACATTTTTTTTTTTTTTATTTGCTATAAAGCTTTTAATTATTTATGTTTGTACGTCTTATGTTGATGATCTATTTATGTATGCATAAGAGAAAAATATGTTTATATGATTGAAATATATTCTTTGCTATATATATAAGCGTGCATTTTTCTAGCTAACTTGGTTTTTATAATATATTCCGAGAACGAAAAAAAAAAAAAAAAAATAAAGGCAGATTTGTTAAAGAAAGTCCTTGTAATTATTATTAGCTTAAAAATAAAAATTATTATTAATAAAAATATAAGGTTAGAAATAGTTAATATTAATTAAAATGTTACAATTAATTTATGAATAATATTATTTATTTAATTTTAAGTATTTATTAAAATATTTTATTTAATAATAAAGTTTTAGTAATTATGATAAAATTAGTATATTTTTTTTTTTGTAAAAATTAATTTATTTGATAAGTTATATTAAAGAATTCGGCAAAATTTTATTCGCTTTTTTAAAAAAAACATGTCTTTTAGAATTATATTTAAAATTTGACCTGCCCCCTTGAAATATTAAATGGCCGCAGTATACTGACTGTGCAAAGGTAGGATAATCATTAGTTTTTTTTAATTGGAAACTAGAATGAATGGTTGAACGAAATAATAACTGTTTTATTATAAATTTATATAAAATTTTATTTTTTAATAAAAAAGATAAATATTTTATTAAAAGACGAGAAGACCCTATAAATCTTTACTATAATTTTTATATAAATATTTATAGATATATTAATTTTATATGTATGTATATAATTTTATTGGGGTGATATTAAAATTAATTTAACTTTTAATTTTTATAAACATTGATTTATGAATTATTGATCCATTAATAATGATTATAAGAATAAGTTACTTTAGGGATAACAGCGTAATTTTTTTGTAGAGTTCTTATCGATAAAAAAAAATTGCGACCTCGATGTTGGATTAAGATTAAATTTAGGTGAAGAAGTTTAAATTTTAAGTCTGTTCGACTTTTAAAATCTTACATGATCTGAGTTCAAACCGGCGTGACTGTTTCAATTTGTAAAATGATTTGATTGAGATTTAATAGCTTTCTCTCTCTCTCTCTCTCTCCCTCTCACTTTCTCTTTCTGTTTCTCTGACTGTGTATGTGTGTGTGTCTATCTATCCACCTATCTATCTGTCCGACCGTATACATAGTCCAATCTTTGCTGAAGACAAATCAAAAGGTAACATCTTGTTAATTGAGAATGTTTCAGTTTAATAAATGATTTGAATATATTTTTATTTGATTCTGGTAAAAATGGAAGGATTATTTCTTTTATACCCACCACCGAAGATGAAGGGTATATTTGATTTTGTCATTTGGTTTGTAACTACCAAAACGAAACTTCAGAGACCCCACAAAATATATATATTCTTGATCAGCACACAAATTTAAAATAAATTTAAGCATGTCCGTCTGTCCTGGCTGTAAAAATGAAGATATCGGCTTCAAATTTGACAGAAACATTGGAAGTTCTTGCAGGCAGGCTTGGTATTGAAAACTGATCCAACAGTACGACGTAGACTAAGAACGCCTCTGCTTTTGCAAGTAAACAAAAAAAATTGGATTTTGCTATATATAGACACTCCGCCCATTTGATATAATAGAATATTAAAATTTAATTCTTTTTGTGAAAATCTTTGTAACATTAATAAAGATGCTTCTGGAATCACATATAAATGTATTCTTGATCAGTATGAAATTCCGAATGCACCTAGATATATCCGTCGGTACGTCGGTCCAACTGTCTGGCTGCTTAACTATCTAATGTCTGTGGGTAAACATTTTCCTGGTTGCAAAAATGAAGATATCGGCTTCAATTTTGACACACCAGTGAAAGTGAAGGTGAAGTGAAGTGAAGGTGAAGTGAAGTGAAGGTGAAGTGAAGTGAAGTCATTTCGTTTGTAATACACAGAAACAAAGTTTTGGGATTCCACAAAGTTTATATATTCTCAGATCAGAAACGATTTAAGCATGTCCGTCTGTCTGTCCGTGTGTTCGTTTATGTAATATCTGTGGTAAACATTCTCTTGGCTGTAATATTTGGCTGAAACATTGGAAGTTGTCGCACGCAGGTTGGTATTGAAAATTTGGTGAAGGGACACGCCTACACTATAACGTAGACAGAGAACACGTCTGTTTTCGTAAGCAAAAAAAAAAAAAAATGGATTTTTTGCTTATTACTTATAGAACATAGCATATGTACTGATTTTTTCCACAAATATAGCGCTAGCTACCCCTACCCCTACAGCAAAAATGGGAAGGAACGACCACGCTCATGCAATATAATAGAATAGAATTGAAATTTAATTTTTTTATAACGCCAAGAAAGAAAGCTTGATAGACTGCAAAGAGCGTATATATTATTAATTAGTATTAAATTCGGAATCTATCTACTTTTACTTTTCTGTACTTCCGTCCATTTGTCTTGCTTTGCTTATCTACGTCTGCGGTAAGTATTCGATCGTTCGCAACAGTTGGGATATCTGATTCAAATTTGGCAAAAACATTGAAAGTCCTTTCGCAATACATCGGTATTGAAAACGGACCTAGTCGGTCACAAGTCGCGCTTACATTAGAAAACAAACTGAAAACACTTCTGTTTTTTGGCTGTTTTGCTCTCTACTAAATTTCGACCATGTAAGTCTATTTTTTTTTTGCCATATTTCGTAGGAAAAGGTCTCATGGAAAGGATGTCTTTGTATGATGAAAGGGTAGCATTTTTAATATTTTAAAGGGAAAATAGGTTCGTGAAATAAATGCCTAAAAGAACTGTAAAAAATAATCGTTGAGTTGCTTGAGAATGATTATTTTCTATTAGTCTATGATGAGCTCAAGTTACGGTAATTCCTGACGTTAATAAAATTACTGTATTTAATAAAGGAATTTGAAAAGGATTAAAAGTAAAAATTCCTATTGGAGGTCATATAGCCCCAATTTCAATTGATGGGGATAATTAATTGCAGTAAATTAATTACTTCAAATTTGGATCAAGTACGTCTCTAAGGTCATATAAGGGTTCTCATAAAAAGTAAGTAAGCAAGTGTAAGTGTAAGCTTTAGTAATTTGTGACGGAAATAGTAGAAGTATAAGCAGATCTTTGAGAAAAGAACTAAGTATGCTAAAGTTGTATCACATCATTTCACGGTTTAGGGTCCCTTTCCTATCACCGTTCTCATGAACAGCATACCTTAACATGGAAACTAGGTGTTTTTTTTTTTAAATTTTATTATGAAACTAAATGAAGAGTCGCATGAAGTAAAATGAATGTCTGTGGGTGTTTAACGCAGATACCAGCCGTGTGAACTTAACTCCACAGTGCCCAAGAACACATACAGTAAGAAAACGTATATTCAAAGCCCCGAGGATTAGGTAAAGCGGGTAGTAAGATAACGAATAATCAGCCCTGCTTGACTGTAATATTCTTACAGTACACATACAGTAAGAAAACGCATATTCAAAGCCCCCCGAGGATTAAGTAAAGCGGGTAGTAGGGTAACGCATAATCAGTCCAACTTGACTGTAATGTTCTTACTTATATTTTATGTTATTCTTGAATATTTAAAGAATCATTTCAGCTAATAAAAAAAAAAAAACAACGCAAACCAAAAAAAAATCGCGAGATAATATTACATTTTATAATTAGATCCCTAAGAAGTGAGAATACGAGATTCGCTTTAAGGAAAATAGTGTTCGCTTCTTAATTGCTTTTAGTTTTGAACTAAACTGATATGAATATAAACATGATAAGCTATTCTTATACATAACTTTAAGAAATAAAGCGCAAAAAAAAAAAAAATAATTGAAACTAAAACTAAAGCTATGCGATCAATTTCTAAATTTGTTTCTACTTCTAAGTTTGCATCATTTACTTTATACTAATATAAGTGATTAAATAACTGAATTTGAACGAATTAAGTCGAATTTTGAATGCTTTATTACCATTAGTATTTATTACCATAGACTGTTCGGAAATATGGCTTACATTTCATGAAATATTTATATAGATGGCAAATAAAAAAAAAAAAACTCTTTAATAATAATTTTATATAATATTTTTTATTAGATTTAAATAATTTATATAGGAAATCGTTTAAATTAATGGCATGTTTTTGAATGATAGGAAAAGTTTTGTTTCTTTTTATATATTAATTTGGGGAAATCATTCATCAAATGAAAATATGAATTATGAGCCGATAAGGCTATGTTGCTTGGTAGGGCTCATATTTTCTTCTTTTTTTTTTTTGTCTAAGAATCTATTTTTTATTACTTTAAAAAATTATAATAATAACAATAATAATAATAAAATACATTAACACGGTTTTGTATTATAAGGCTTGACTTGAGGCAAGTTACTCTCATTGAAGACCTTACGGAAAGGTTCCAAATGTTAATGCAAAAATTTTTTTTGCTAATAATAAATTTTTTACCTCATATTCTAGAAGGTTCAAAGCATCTGTTAAGTAGTAAGGCCAATGTAATAACCCTTAAAAGTTTTGTGCTTTTTTTTAAACAATTTTTTTGAAAATTATTGAAAAATGGTAACATCGAAACGAATCTCCTGATGTGTCTTTAATTCGAGATACGCTGCAATTTCCAGCATAACTGGTGCCACTTTGTATTTAATATATATATTAAATTAATTAAAATATATATATATATATATATTAAATTAATTAAAAATTAATATATGTATTAAATTAAAAAAAAATTAATTAATTAAATTAATATATATATATATATATATATATATATATAATATATTAAATCTTTTCAAGTTTATAGCCAGAGAAATGTAGAACTTTTGAAAAATGTGGGGGGGAATAGATATTTAAAAAAAAAATTAATTCTTTGAAAAATTTTCAATAGGTTTCAGTGATCTTGCTCTTACCCCGTAATATGAATATATTTTTACGAATTTCTATTTTTTGTATTTTAACTCAAAAATAATTCCAAAAAAAGAAATTTTCGGAAAAAAAATATGAAAGAAGAAAAATACTGAAGAACTGCTTAAGCGAATTAAACACAGAATCAGCAAATGAAAGAAGTAAAGAATTTAAAATTTTATCTTTTTTTTTTTTTTCTTAATTTATTTTGAAAAGTTTTCAGACTGTGTATGCAATGTTTATGCTCAAAAGGCATGAAAATATGAATAGATTTTATAAATTCAAAGTAACGTATTCTAAAAAAAAAAAAAAAAAAAAAAAAAAAAAAAAAAAAAAAAAAAAAAAATTTTTATAAAAAAAAAAAAAAAAAAAAAAAAAAAAAAAAAAAAAAATATTTCTATTTTGATAAATTATTTGAATGCGCACACTAATGAAATATAATTTAATTTTTTGTTCTCCTTTTTTTTTTCTAAACTATACACAAACATGCATGAGTGTATGTGTGTGTGTGTGTGCGAGCGTATTAATATATAAATACGAGCCTTATTGCGTTTGTAATAATAATATCAATGACGGAAACACGTGCCAATTCATGTATTATGTGTTATTATTGAAGGCTACCCAATGATTGATAATATAATATGTTATTGCGGCTGCCGTTGCTACTGTTTCGTTATTTATTCATACTTTTTATTCATTAATAAATATAATTCAATTACACTATGATTATGAAAATTTTGTTGCCTATTTATCAGGCGATAGCTTACACAAATAACGCAAACTTTTATAAAAATTTATAACTTTACTTACTATACAAATATGAATTATCGCAAAATAATTTAAATCAACCGGAAATTAATTATTTTGTAATGTTTTCTGAATCATTTGACTCATTAATAAATTGAAAATATATAAGTCAATGTTATCCTAATAAATAAAAGATTTTTTTTTTATAAATATTTTATCATAAAAAAAATTGAATATATACCCTGCATCCGTAATGTAATGATTTTCATATTGATTTTTATCATAATAATAATGAATTCTAATGATAAATGAAAAGAAATTGAAAAAATTGAAAAAAGTTTAATTTAAATTAATTTAATTTAATTATAAAAAAGAGACTTGTCTTCAAGATGATCATCTCAACTTATAACATCTTAACTAAGTTTTACATCTCTCTTAGACAGACAGAGCGTCATCCATTTTGTGGTTCCGAAAGTAATGTAACCAAAACTCACTTTTGGTTGAAAGTTTGTTTAAATTTTTTTTTCAATATATTACTTAAACCATGCCATTATTTCTGGATTGCAACGTTATTCAAATGTCTTCCACCAGACATCTTCCAGAAATGGATCCTTTTGAATTAATATTCGAAAAACCCATATCTTCAATACACACATCTTCAATTTAACGCAGAAAACTATTGATGATTATGTGGCTGTAACCAATTCGCTGGGTACGTCGTCCCGGCTATAAACGTCATGGTTTTCCATGACGGCTAAATGAGATTAAGGTTTTTAACTATTAATTCCTGGCGATGGGTATTTTTCTGATTGTAGGAGGAAGCTCGAGAGTTGTAACTAATTCAGATGTCTTCTCTTTCCCGATAGTTCTCAGCTATTTAGGTCATACTACTTGGCGTCTATGACTATGATTGTGGTAGTACTTGAACTGGGTGCACATGAAACGTTTGCTGAATGTGTCGATGTCTTTCCAAGTACATAATAATCAGAAAAATTAGGTAGTGAGTCGTTCACATCCGAATTACAGTACACATGGATTAAAGTGAACAAATAAATCCGCGAGGGTTAGGTTACGCGGATGAGGAAACTCTTTGTACTATGTTGGCAACGTCAACAAACTTAGAGAATGCCTTGTCACCTAATCGCTGCGAACGGACCTTCGGGGAGTTTCGCGGTTGGTTGTTAAAATATGAGCTGGATTTACCCTCCGAACCGAGGGAAACAATGGTCTCTACCCAAGGTGTTTGATCTGGTAATACGGGAGTTAAGGAGCCCCCCTTGTGAGGATTGTTCCTAAGCCCGAAGGACGGTGACTAACGTTTTTGGTCTGCACTTAAATGTGCGATGAGGTATGTCTTGTGACGAGACTCATTTAAAGCATTTAAATGCGATGAGGTAGACGAGACGAGACTCATTTAAAGCATTTAAAAGTGTAACAAATTTGCATCACACCCTCGCCATTTTCAATAAAGTACGGGTCTATAACCAAGGACCACGCTTTCAAATAACTTTTTGTGAATGCAATGGTTTTTCGACAGCCACTTGTGGATTTCAAATGCGATAATTTTGGCATTTGATGTATCTGCAAACCGAAAGATAAGCATGATCACTGAAGAAGAAAATTTGATGTGAAAAATCGTTAACCAAGCGCTGTTGTTGTAGTGCCCAATTCACGTATCTTCTATGTATTGCATGATTGGCTGGCTTCAGGTCTTGCGTTAACTGAATTTTGTATGGATGGAGCTGGAAACTGAAATGCAAATTACGTTACAATACGCCGTAAGATAAGCCTAAATGATATGCTGGATAGTAGGATAAATTTAGATTTTCTTTGAGACTTACAGTAACAACACCAACATTTTCGTTCGAATGTGCGGTTCAATGATGTATGGGCCTTAACAAATCAGTTTCTTTAAACTTCTTCATATTTCGCAGCCTATAGTGCAATCGGATGAACGATGATATGAACCATTATCTGCTCATCATGTACGAAACGTATTTACTAAAGACTCGGAATTTTTTTTAAAATAAATTTTTACTTATTCATAATAATATACTCAGAGCTTATTAAGCGATCCATATTGTAAAATGGCAAAGATTGAATTCCTTCAAATGCAAATACAAAAATTTTTTAAATGCGTTTATGAATATCTTTTTTACGCTTGTGCGGAGTTATATTCAACCTCCAAATAGGTTTAAGATAGAACTACCTTTTTTATATTCATCAAGTCAGAATCATTTTCTAAAACGATTTAAGCTTGTCTGTCCATTTATTTCTCTGATGTATGTCCTTGGGTTTACAGTTTGAAATTTTTGAGATATTTTGATGAAGCTTGGTAGACTGAGTTGACAAGGATGAACGCTATTGAAAGTGGATTGGTTCAGATCACTTTTACTACCTCATTCCCCATATGACGCCCTATTTGAAGAAAGTTTTTATATGACAGCTATTACAATTTCTAATAGTTTTGGAGAAAAAAAAAAAATACAATAGAAACTAATATTTTACTACATAAAATAAATTTGAAAACTTTAGATGTGACCGCTTTTTGAACGATCTCCCGTATAACTGCTCCTATGAAAAGCAAATCTTTTTATATGGTAAAATGGTTTAATTTTTAATATTTTATGATGCAAATGACTCCTTAATAATAATTTGACATTAAACCCAACTGCACTAAATTTGGACCAAGTAGATCAATTATTTAGATCCCTTCACATACGGAGAGGTCTCATGAAAACTAAGCATTTAATATTTTATGATGCAAATGACTCCTTAATAATAATTTGACATTAAACCCAACTACACTAAATTTGGACCAAATAGATCAATTATTTGGATCCCTTCACATAGGGGGAGGTCTCCTGAAAACTAAGCATTTGTATGATGAAATTTATCTAATTTTTAATATATTTAACTGCAGTAAATTAATTGCGCCAATTTTGACCTAGGCACGTCTATAAGATCTTATAATGGTCATCAACAAAAAAGCAAGTCTTCATATATGACAATAAAGACTATTTTTTAATAATTTATAATAGAAATAGTAAAAATCTAAGTAGATCTTTGAGAAAAAAATTAAATGCGCTAATTCTAAACCAACTCAGTTCACTTTTTAGGCCCCTTCACTATAAGGGCTTCCATTGAAAGCCTAGCTTAATACGGAAATAGCGTAGAAATTTTGATATTTTATGACAAAAGTAAATGAAGAATTATGTTAGTCAAATCGGTGTAGGGTAATGAACGGTCAACCTTGTGCGACTATAATATTTTTTATTTTTTATTTTATAAACTTTAGAACGTCTTTTCTATTTCAAAATGATCTGAACCAAACTTTAGAATGTAATCGTTTCATTTTCTCGGAACTTTTGTTTCTTCATAAAACTTTGTGTTCAAAATTTTTTCGAAAATTAACTCAATAGATGATAGTAAACTTTTTCCAAAAGAAAACATTGAAATATTCTTGAAATCTTCATATTTTTTTTCATTACGAAGAAGAAGAAGGAAGAAGTTTTTATGGACTTTTCAGATGTAATCTGCGCTTCAATAATTTAATCACAATTGGTTGTGTTTTTGTAACTGAGAAAATTACGAACACATGACAACAAGGAAACACTAGATACCCAAGGCGATCAGAAATCTGTCTGTTTATGTTCATTACAGGCGTGTGGGGGAATCCCGTGTGGTATTAAAAACGATATATAATGACATTTCTACACACCCACGCGTTGGCAGTACGTATATCATAGAAAAAAGATCATCTTTGTAAACGCGTTTGCAAATTTAAGAAGAAAAAATAAATTGTTTATAAGCTTCACCCTAACCTAACATTTGTAGTATGAAATATGTAAATGTTACTTATGAACGTTTTACGCTTTTGGACGTTTTTGTTGTTGGCGTTGCATTTATAATGCGGTTAGTGAGACTTTATATTGGTCTTACCACTAGTTTTGAATTTTAACGGTTAGTATTGTTTTGTATCGTTAGATGTGTGTGTGTGTGTTGTCGCTGCTATATATACTATACTATACTTCTTCTTTCTTTGGCTCATTAATGTAACACACATTGTCGTCATTCATCTTTTACTTACAACCAACCACAAAAAACATAACTTACACTTCTGAAAAGATTAAATTACAAATATTGCACATTGACATTGTCAGAAAACACAAGAAAAAAAACATTGAAAAAGAAAAATTTTATTACAACTTTATATAATTCTCTTCATCAAGTAAGAGTAAAAAAAAAAAAAAAAAAAAAAAA
>KK351013.1:613772-633879 GCA_000671755.1 Glossina brevipalpis
TACTAACAAACAACGAAAATATTAAAAAGAATGTTTCGTTATGACCGCTTCGTTCTCATCTACTGTTGCTCCTTGTTTGTATTATGAACTAATAATAATAAAACAAATAAAAAATAAAAAGTTTGAAATCATGAAAATCATAATGGAAAAAAAGAAACCGATCTTGAAGTATGACATCATTTTTGTGTGTGTGCACACAAATATAACTTAAAAAAAAAATATTTATTTCGGTTTCTTGTTGTTTTTTTTTTTTTTTTTTTGTTTCTTTTTAGTTTTTTCACATATGTAGAAAGAACATAAATATCATTCAACTGAATATCTCATGCAACCGTTACTACTACTACGTCCTATCCTATCACTTGCATTAAATGTCTTATTACTTTAACTCGTAGAAATGTAATCTTAATGATGCTATCATATGTTATGATATATTAAATATGAAATGTATCGTATACTATGTTTACTTTTAATTATGCATTAAAAATATTCACAAAAAGTCTTTTGAAAAAACGTTTCTATTTTGAATTCTTTTCTATTTCACTAACGAGCAATTATTTCGACTCTGATTATAATTAATATTTAAATAACTAAACTAACTGTAGACACAAATACAGACGCATATAAATACATATAAACATATATGCATACATACATACATACATACATACATACATACATACATACATACATACATACATACATACATACATACATACATACATACATACATATATGCATACATACATTCATGCACACCTACACGCATACATACATACATACATACATGCATGCATACATACATACATGCAGACATACATGCATGTACACCTACACACATACATACATTTCGGAAATATGTACTAACTTACACACACACACATTCAATTAGCACATAAGCATAAGTATACACACAATGAAACACTTACGTACGTATGAGTTTTTATATGAAAAAAAAAAACGAAAAAAAAACAAAAAATATTAAATGAATGCTTTTAGTTGCTTTAACGTGATTGGTTGATTTCTGCGTATATACAGTTATAATTATATAACACAGTTTGTCTTAATAGCCCTGATAACATTCTCTGCTACTGAATTATTATTAATAAAAGATTTTTGATTAAAAAAATTATTAAAATTAAAAAGTGAATTTTTTTTTTTTTTTTTTTTTTTTGAAAAACTTTGTTTATATGCCTTTCTTTGTTTATAAAGATTCTTTTAAGATGTTCTCGCAAATTCTACAAACAAAATAAAGATAATTAAGCGAATACAAGTTAACAAATGTTATTCATAGATATTTACAATAACACAAGCAAAGCATGGTGAACCATAAATTAAAGAGAAAAAAAGAAGAAGAAGAAGACATTTTTTTAAATCAAATCATCAAATCAGTTTGTAAACTGCTCGCCTATTCCTGCTGAACCAATTTACCTCTTTAGCTACCAAAATGTCTTCGGCAGGAAGTAATCATTAATAAAGGGTGTACCAATAAGAGTTCAGTATTTTTGTTTGAAAATAAAAATTCATATTTTTTAAAGTGAGTTATGATCTCTTTATTGCATTATAAGGTAGACATGTTTTGATTAAGTAAGGAATAGCCTGCACGCGGTACGGATGACAGGTCATAGCATTTTTTTTTGAAAAATCGAAATTAACCTCACTTTTCTTCATTACCCGTAGAAGGAATTACCAGAGCTTTGTACGGTTTGACAGTTTGACAGAAATAGCCTGCACGCGGTACGGATGACAGGTCATAGTACTTTTTTCGAAAAATCGAAATTAACCTCACTTTTCTTCATTACCCATAGAAGGAATTACCAGAGCTTTATACGGTTTGACAGTTTGGGCTCCTGAATAATTTGATTCTTATACGAGCGAAGATGGAAATCTTTCCTCAAAATTCGGTGCATCATGCTTCCTGAAATTTGAGGGTATTGTAGTTTAGAACGATGACCCGAGTATCAATTTTTTAGGTTTTCCACGACACAGCAGCAATGTTTTCAAGGGGCCGACCGATACATCATGACACTTCACATAAAGAAGACTTACTATCTATAATCGACCCTAATTCTTCAAATTTTTTGACTCCTTTTCGAATGTTTGTTGATACATTAGGTACACTTTCTCGACCGAAATTTACGCGAATTTAATGAGCGATCTAAGCGTAACTTTCCCTATTTTTATAAAGAGATTTTCACAATCATAACCTGATCTTCTTTTCGGCAGCGCTACATTTTTATTCATCGGAACAATCATAGGTGATAGGTGTCAAATTTCAGAGTTGCCATTTGCATGAGAAAAAATTGACACAAAAATTTTTAAGGTTCTTTTGCTGAAATACCATTCATATCTGTTAAGACTTCATTAACCCTTCTTCTTAGGCAAGTGTTTCTTGTAGTCCAATATAGCAACCATTAACGGCAGCTTGGCTAATGGGAACTACTACTAGTTTTAAGATTATTTTGTAGAGTAATATAATCGACAGAAACCAACTCTATGGCAGATGTATGGGTGTCGGCTGTTTATTAAACAATTTTATATTTAACCCGATTTTAGCACTTTGTAGGTCATTCTTTTATTAGTTACTAGTTGCAAAAAGCGTTTTCACAGTTTCCAATTGTTTATTGTAATGTCTGTTCGTGAACATCGATATCGATTAAGCAGAAACGTTTTATTTAATGGCGAATTAGTGGTTTAATTGGGTGGTTTTAAACAGAATCCCGGAAAAATGGTACAACGCACATACCTGTGAACCCTTCTCCCACGCTCAATCCGAATTGGAGTAAAACTCCTTTAAGACGTCTTGCTTTCTATAGGTCAAATCCGCGGTTGTAACGAAAGTCCAGATTCGAGCAAGCAAGCAAGCTCTTCTTCTGCCATTTGAGTTAACCACAGTAGTAGCAGGCTTCAAAGTTTAAAAGTACTCTTCGTCAGCTTTCTTACTTTTTGACGATTAAGAAAGAACGCGCGTTACTTTTTTTTATATATTTATTCTAAAAGGACATTTTTCAAAATTTTTATTTTGTTTACAAATCCATAAGTTACCCGTTAAAATCCAAAGATCTATCACATAGAACCGTGTGGAGATGCTATTTTAAAGTTTGCTGTATCCAAATAGACTTCTAACGCATTTGTTAAAGCCAACATATCAAAAACTATCTTTCTCAATATATAATTTCTCAATACCACAGAGATTTTCATTTAGTTTTGTTAAGCATATCTCAAGAAAAAGCTGCCTTTCTTGTCTTTAAGAAACCAAATAGATCCAAATGGGTAACATTTATTAAGTTCAAATGGTATGCCGTGAATTTGATAATTCTCACCTCTTCACGTCCTTACGTCCGACCGATAATTATTAAAACATTTTATTGTGTACGACCTTCTATCTCTTATGGGACAACTTACGGATGCTCCCGCAGTAGAAACCTCTTGGTTTCGAGGCGAAATGATCATGATCTCATTTTATGCACGTCTTCAATCTTTGTGAAACTTTGTGAAACATAACAACATATTTCTGAACTAGTGACAAGTCAGAAGAGGCTGTGTCCGAAGAATAATGCGAAATCGGAACATGTTTTTCTCCCAAGCTGAAGATCACTTCCTGGGTTGTTTTTGCTACGGACGAACTAGTGACAAGTCAGAAGGGGCTGTGTCCGGAGAATAATGCATGTTTTTCTCCCAAGCTGAAGATCACTTCGTGGGTTGCATTTGCTTTATGGATGGATGCCTAAAATTTTCTGCACAAAATCTCACAAAACTCTTTCTAACTGTTTCGTAGCTTATTGTATTTCCACTTCAAGGCAACTCAGTCATATCTTTAGGCTTCAGCTACATTTGTTTCTAGTTTAAATGAGAAGAATGACAAGCAAGGCCCATGTCGACATCAATCTCTTTCTACATTGATTGAAGTACACTAAACATCATCACAACACAATTGAGTCTTATAACCTACAAACATAAATGTCTAAGTTATCTATGCCTGAAATTTTGGAGAGAAATAAACGCAACCACATACTATTTATAAAGCAATCAATTCCAATACATGGAACATATTTAATGATACATCATAATGATTAAAAAATCAAGTAGTTTAAATGCGACAGTTTGCCTTCAATGCGTATAGTGATCGTTTAACACATCATCGTCTCCTTGTGCTTATATGACACATATGAGAATAATCAACGCAATAACATTTATTTCCTTTCTTATAAAATATAAAAGTAACAGATAACCTCTTTGTCACTAGACGACCACACACACACATATTAAACCGTTACGTGCTCGTATTCATACGCATTTAAACGAATGATTTATATACTAAACGCGGCAGCTTAACATATGCGTAAAGTCTTTCATTTTAGCTAAACAAAATTCGTACTCGATTCCGGTATATTTTGTCATTATACACAGCACCACATATACTGTAGAGTATATTAAGTTCATTTGAGAGTAGGATGTAAATAATAATAATACAGAAGGATCTATATCTTAAGTTTTATCTTTTATTATATTAGTTTGGGGAAAAGGTAATCCATCCAATCTTATAAGAACTTCAGGACTTTATTTAACTTTTCGAATTGGAAAATAATGGATTACTTTTTCCCCAAACTAATATCTTACGATTAAAATTTATTTTCTGAATCGACTTAAGCCTACCCGTCTCTCCGTCTCTCCGTCTCTCCGTCTCTCTATTTATCTGTCTGTCTGTCTGTCTGTCTGTTTGTCCGTCTGTCTTGCTTGCTACGCGTCCAAATATTTTTGTGTTCAATCTACAGATAGTATTTTTTTTTAGATAGTTTAACGAACTAAACACTTAAGCACTCTTGTGTTTTGGGTCTTGAACGAACACTACTGAAAACGATATTGGATCAAATTACTTTTATGACTATTTGCCATACAAGGCTTTATTTTGAAGAAATTGTTGCATGGAAAAAAAATTTGGCGGTTTCGAAATTTCACCACAGAGATGCAGTTTTGTTTCCTATTACCGTTCATTTCTGGTTCTTATAGTGGGCTTTATGGAATGATTAATCGGCTTTGACAGACTTGGTTCGCCTTAAAAGATTTAGCTTTCGCGAAGTCAACGGATTTTACAATACTTTTCTTTTTTAACTTTTCTAAGTATTTCTAAATACAAAATTTCATTTAATATTTTCTACTTGCCGTATACGATATCACAGGATTTTTTCTTTCCTCATTATGCTGCATCATCAAAAGTTGTTTTAATGATGATTTTTGAAAAGAAGCATTTTAATGTCATAAAAGAAAATTCTTAAAGAAATGTATAAAAAGATATAAAAAAAACTACATTTTCTTATTAATAATTTCAACAAGTAGACATGTTGACCTCCGGACATAATCAAGGCGACTTAGAATCAAAGTATACAACGATTAAAAATAAATATTTTTCCCTTATTCCGTCATTTATTACGAAGAGAGAGAGCCTTTCTCAAATGATGATACGTTTTGATTGTGTAAGTTAATAAGTATTATATGTATGTGTCGGTTATTTGTTTCTTCTCTCCCTCGTATTTATTAAAAAAAAAAAAAAAAAAAAAAAAAAAAAAAATTTTTATATAGCGACGCTTTAAAGATATTCCTTTAAAGTCATCGTAAGTATGTAATGTTTTGATTTGAAATGATCTTTTAAATCTTAAAAAAGACTGAAGTTAAATATGCGGAACTTTTTTATTATAAAAAAAAAAAAAAAAAAAGTAATTAATTTCTTCTATTAGATGTTTTTTTTTTTGCTTTTCTTCTAAAGACGAAAAGAAAAGATTAAAGTTTATATATGAAAAATATAAAATTACATCATTTTTGAAATATTTCAACAATTATTAAAATCACTATAAACAGAAAAACTGCAAAATACATATATATGTACATGTATGTATGTATGTATGTTTGTATACACAACATACACAAGTCTATATAACATGTACATACAAATAAAATCTTGAATGTATGCATGCATGCATGGCTTGGAAGATATGTGCAGGATTGTTAGTTATGTCTTATAACTGATAACCCAGATTTATGGAAGCGTAAAATAAAATCAATTTTTCTATGTATTCGTATGCGTGTAAAGATTAATTATGAATAAATGCGAGAAGAAAAAAAAACTTTTTTAAACAAGCAATCATTTTATAGTGCCATCATCATTGATTAATTAGTGCACACACAGTTCTTTCGAAAACAGAAACTTTCTACTTCTTCTACTTTTTATATATGATTGATTATATATATATTTTATTATATAATTATATTTTAATCATTTTTTTTTTTTTAATATGTAAATTAAAAAAATATATCTATTTTTTATTTCATTTAATATTTTTGAAATACTTCTCAGGCCAGTTTAACGAGTATTATTTCATAGATTTTTTCTACTGTAGACGGAAAATAATGAGACTGTATTTTTTTAAAATACTTGTTTTTAGTATGTAGTTTGTATGACTGTGAATGTGAGCAACTGTCATAAATTTCGAAACATTTACCCAGTTAGGTTAATATTAGCAGTAGCTTTCTTTTCTTTTAAACGATCTTCTTCTTATCATTGATTTTTGGAATTTTTTCGAAAAATTCGACCCCATAATTTTGTTGTGCTGAAAACTTATAATAATCATTACTTTTAACATATTGCGCCAGTTTTTTTGGTCCAACTTCACTGATTATTGTTGATAGTGTTTAATAATAATGATTCCTGTTAGTTGGAACAAATCAAAATACAACCACCATACAAACCATCTAGCGGTCCCAAATATGGTATCAGCTTCATTGTCCATGTAAGCTCCCCTAATCTGCATCATTGTTTTTTATTCTTTAGATATCTTAACACAACCACTGTTCATTGCTTGTAAGGATTTAGTGGCATTACATTTACAATCGAGAAGAAAAACTAAACTCTCGCGCAAATGAAGCTTATTTAGAACGAAACTTAACATTTTGATGTGAAAAAAAATTATGTGATACTGATACGAAGTCACTAATACTTCAAGATTATGTTGGTATCATATAATCAGACTTACGAAATTACATTTTGCATTTGACAATTTTCACAAAACATGCTGGTGGGGCCATCTTTTATCAAACGGCGATAACTTATTTGTACTCGTCAATAAGATCATTACATTTAAATGGTTAATACTTTCAAAAAGGTAAAGACAACTGACGAAACAAAAACATGTTAGAAAATTTTTAGAAACAATGTTTAACAAGTAAAAAATTATATTCGATTGTGCCGACACTTTTATACACATCGCTTTTATCTTAACAAAAAGGGGAAAAACTAAATTCTAAAAGGTGGCTGTAGCTGTTTTTTTCTATATGTAATGGAAAACCGTGGAAAAAGCCAGGTATGGAATGTAGTGGAAAACAACTAGAGTAAAACAGCCAAAAAACAGACGCACTTTCAGCTTATTATGTGGGCGTGGTCTGTGAAAGATTTGGCCAATTTTCTATACCAACCTGAGTGCAAGAACTTGTAATGTTTTCGCCAAATTTGATACCGATATCTTCATTTTTGCGGCCAGAAGAAAGAAGAAGTTTACCACAGACATTACGGGCAGATAGACAGACGGATAGATGGACAGATGGACAGATGGACAGACAGATATAGACGGAAAGAGGGACAGTCGGACAGATGGACAGACGGACAAATGGACAGATGGACAGATGGACAGACGGACAAATGGACAGAGGAAGAGAAGAACAGACGGACGGAAGGACAGATGGACAGACGGACAGATGGGCAGACGGACAGACGGACAGACGGACAGATGAACAGAAGGGCAGACGGACAGATGGACAGAAGGACAGATGGACAGACGGGCAGATGGACAGAAGAACAGACGGACAGATGGACAGAAGAAGAGATAGACGGACGAATAGATGGACAGACGGACACAAGGAGAGACGGACATAAGGACAGACGAACAGAAGGACAGATGGACAGACGGACAGACGAACAGAAGGGCAGACGCACAGATGGACAGAAGGACAGATGGACAGACGGACAGAGGGACAGGTGGACAGAAGGACAGACGGACAGAAGGACAGACGGACAGATGGAGAGAAGAACAATTGGACAGACAGACATATGGGCAAACGAACACATGGACAGACGGACAGATGGACAGACGGACGGAAGGACAGGCGGACAGAAAGGCAGACGAACAGAAGGACAGACGGACAGAAGAACAGATGGACAGCCGAACAGATGGACAGACGAACAAATGAACCTGCCTTGTGGACCAATAAATATATTATCGGCATTAGTCAGTATATTCGTTCTTAAAAACATCAAAGTTACAAAAGTTTATGTAAAAAATCCAATCTTTCTAAATTTAAATTGAACACATGAATTCTCTCGAATATATTTTCTGCCGTAACTGACGATTTACAAAAAAAAATCAATTCGAAGTTTTTTAATACACGGTACACAGTTCTCTCTCATATATTTATTTCAAGCAATGGCTCTTCAGAATTCATTTAAGACACTTACTTGCTGTACTTGTAGAAAATATGTAGAACAATTTAGCGTTTAATGTAAATAATATTAAATTGGTACACAAACAAGATCTTTAAAAAAAAAATGTAAGCACCTTTTTTCAAAAGAAAAACATTTTTTACTTAGAAAATTTTATGGAAATTTTATTTAGAACAATATACGGCCCCAACCTTTTCTGATTTGTATATGAAGTGTTTATGTTCTACTTTCCTAAGAAAATTTCATTTCCTCTCCTTTTATATCCATCACCGAAGAAGAATGAAAGCATATTCATTTTATCATAACGTTTGCAATATCCAGACGAAAGCTTTAAAGTGTATATACAAACCTGATCAGTAACAAGTTATGAATCGATTTAAGAATGTCCCTCTGCCCGTCCCTATGTCGTTTAGTCAACTTTCTCTCTAGATCGCAAGAGTTAAAATTTGTTAACAAACATTGAAAGTAATTGCAGTTTGGTTTGCTATTGAAAATGAGAGAAATCCCCATAGAGCAACTCTGTTTTCAAAAGCTGATCACTTATAAACTGTAAAAATGAAAAAAAATCGCCTCGGACCACCGTCCAATATAAAAGATCAATTTTTAACAATTTTTTGTTTTGAAAAATTCGGCCACAACCGAATTAAATAATTTTTTTTTTTATTTGTTAAATTTTGTAAACAAAACAAATGTAGAATTTTGAAAATGAATCAATCATTTTCATTTAGTTGAAAAATGTTTATATGACCGCAGTCAGAATATTAAGACTAAAAGGAAATAATAATTATTTGAATGCGAATTAACATGAATTAACTGAACCAAGGGTAAGATAGGAAAAATTTTCTTGTATTAAATTTTTAATCATCGTTACGTGTAAGTTTTATGGATCAAGATAAATTCTCATTAAATTTTTAAATCGGCGCAATGTTCGAATTTGTAAATATTTTTCATTTTTAAATCGTGTAATAACTCAATCATTTACGAATTTGATGTATTAATATGAATCAAGGATATATGTGCCAAAGTATTTGAAACGTTTCAACAACAACAACAACTAATGAGATCCAGATTCTTATGATAAGCAAAATATATTTAAGAGAAAAAATCTATGAAATGGATTTTTTTGGTATTAAATCGAAACGTCATCGCCTATGGGAAATTCATTAAAGTGATGTCGACATTAAGTGACACAGAAAAATATATTCTCTCGGATATATTCACATTGTATTACTGCATAGCCAAGTACCAGGATTTGATTCCCAGTGCGGTAAACGATATTTTAATTCTGACTGGTGTGGCTACAATGATTGCTGAACAATATACCTCAACAACCCTACTAAGAAGTTGAATTTTGCTGAACTCTTTTCCATCCTCTAGACCTTAATTAATCGAGAGTAAATTTTATTTTTTTGCACCGAACCTATTATTATCGCTTAAGTGAGTACTGTTTGCATTACTCTACTACTCAGTCACTTCAAATTTAAACTAACTTTGGAATTTATCGTTTATTAAAGGGACATTTTAGTTGAGTCACTGTAAGTTTATAGCTACATCTATAGAGAGAAAGATTCCATGACCATATATGTTTAAGCAACTTAACTCATTGCTACATAAATGAAAAATTCTTCAAAAAAAAAAAAAAAAAAAAAAAAAAAAAAAAAAAAAAAAAAAAAAAAAAAAAAAAAAAAAAAAAAAAAAAAACATAAGGAAAAAGAAAAGTAATTAAACGATAAGTTTACTTAAAAATTACTTGCTTATGATGTGTGTGGAAGAAATAAAAATTTAATTATTCAACAAAATTTATATATTTCGGCATCTTAGGGATGTATAAACATCGTTCTTCATACAGGTATAAAGAAAGATGTAAAGTCACTGTAAGTCTTTAGAAATTATTTATTTATTTTAGTTCTTCAGCGGACATGCTTTGTATTTCAACTTTATTTTTTTCTCCCTTTTTTTTTTTGTTTTGTTTGTTTGTTTCTTTTTTATTTTTATTATTTTATTTCGCACAAATAAAAACATAAAGCAAATGTTCTTTACGAATACGTGTGCGGTTTTGTTGTTGCTGTTGTTGTTGTTGTTGTTATTTTTTTGTGTTATACCATAGAGAGTAACAGCAGCAGAGAATTTATAGATGCAATTTGTTTTCTAAACTAGAAAATACACACGATTCTAACCAGAACAAAAGAAGATTACAACAAGAAAAACAAGAAGAACAAGAACAACAATAACAACACCAATAGCATTAATACGAAAATGCTTTAAAAATGAAATCGCGCATATTACTAAAATTTCTGCTTTAATTGCACTATTTCCGTTTGTAAGCAGATAACTTATACATACATACATACATATATATATATATATGCTTACATGTATGTATGTATGTATGTACATACCTGCGTATTCATATATATAAATTCCTTATTTTGCATATTTGTGCATATTTTTGTTCTTTTTTTTTCTTTTTATTATATTTTTCTTTACTCGAATTTATTTTTGTTTTCACTATGCAGACACACTAGAAATTGAGCAGCTGGTGGTGGTGGTGGTCAGACCAATTTATTATTTTTTTTTTTTTTTTAATTTATAAATTTTTTTATATTTTTATAAATTGAAAACTGATCAATACTTTTATATTTAGTTATCTAAGACGGGTGAGAAATCTTAATCTTATGTTTTATTAATAAAATATTTTTAACTTAACAAAATATTAGTTTGGGGAAAAAGAAATCCATCCAATCTTATATGAACTTCAGGACTTTATTTAACATTTCGAATTGGAAAATAATGGATCCATCCAATCTTATATGAACTTCAGGACTTTATTTAACATTTCGAATTGGAAAATAATGGATTTTTTTTTCCCCAAACTAAGTGAATATGAAATTTACACTTTAGCTCGCTATAGGGTGTTTCATAAAAAAGGCAACGGGTTTCCTAATTAAATCTACGTTCCTTTAGGTGCGTGTGCTTGAATTTCTTTTTATGATTTTATTGAAATCTTGATGCTTTATGTGATCAGAGCTAATATCTTGCTTTAAATGATTTTTTTTATTATTTATTTTCTGGGAACATTTTCCCATTTATTGCAATTTGACACCCATCCCTCGAACTATCATTCCATGTGTCTAATTTCACAGAAGTGTATTCCAGTACTATGATGTTAAGATTACAGAAGCTTCATTCATTCTCTCCTTTATATTTAGTATTTATTGTAGAAAATTTTTAAAGTTCAAGATGTGAAAGGCTACGCACATATGTTCTTAAATTAATTGAAAAAATTTCAACAAAATCCTCTCGTTGTGTACAATAAAAATATCAAAAGTTTAAAAAAGTATTAAAAATTTCAATATATTTTTTAATTAGCATGTAACTTATTGCAGTTGCCCATAGAAATCTTATTAATGATATAGAAAAACAAATGATTCCAATCGCATTAATACCCTCATATATTTATTATCGGTTACTTTTTACACTTAAATCTTAACTGCGATTCATGTATTTTATCTCAAAATCCAGAGAAATATTTTTTTTTTTGCCCCCTCATGAATATGATATGATGTATAGATATTTATTTGATTGAAAGACAAGGCAAAGATTATATTCTGGATTATCCATTTTATGATTCCGAAAATAAATGTAAATAAAAGACATTTCTGATCAAAATTTGTATCAAATTTTCTATTCCAATATATTGCTTAAATCTTGCCATTATTTGTGGTTTACAAAGTCATTGAAATATCCCCCATAAAATTGTGTTATAGAACTGGATCTTTTTCAGAGAATTCTAAATGACTTGTTAGCACATAGCAGGCAATAGCTCGATCATAATTTCACGTATATCAAGTATATTTATAGTAAATTTTTACTATTTTAACGAGTTCAGGAATTATTAAACAATTCATATATTGAAAAATGGCAAATATTACGCGAAATATATGATGCCCTAGACGACAGTTCTGTTTCGCACATATAACTGAAACAAGTTTAACAAATCCAAACCACGAACTGGATAACATTGTATATATCTGGTGTTATTATATCAATTTTTGTGACAAATTTTCCAATAACAGAAGATGAGCAAGCTAAATTGCGTGAATTGGCTTAGAAAATTACGATCAACCCTTTATATTAGTTTGGGGAAAATGACATCCATTATTTTCCAATTCGAAATGTTAAATAAAGTCCTGAAGTTCATATAAGATTGGATGGATTTCTTTTTGTTTGGGGAAAAAGAAATCCATTATTTTCCAATTCGAAATGTTAAATAAAGTCCTGAAGTTCATATAAGATTGGATGGATTTCTTTTTCCCCAAACTAATATATCTGAGTTCTGAGGCATACTTTTACGTATTATAAGCTAAACGAGAAAATTTTATGCTTTTTGGTTTTTTAGCACTTTAGCCTTTTAGCGCTTTAGACCTCTAGCCATTTAGCCATTTGTCCTTTCGCTCTTTAGCATTTTAATCCTTTAGCACTTTAGCCTTCCAGCTCTTTATCGGTTTAGCCTTTCAGCTCTTTAGCCGTTTGGTCCTTTGGTCGTTGAACACTCTAGCCTTTTATGCGTTTAGCCCTTTAGAACTTTAACACATTAGACTTTTTGGCCTTTACCACTTTAACCCTTTAGCCTCTGAGTATTCTATCCTTTTGGCCGTTTATCCATTTAGCACTCCAGCCCTTTAGCTGTTTAGTTCTTTAATGTTTTGCTCCTTTGGCTTGTCAACCCTTTAGCCGTTTAGCTCTCTGGCCCTTTAGCCCTTCAGCCCTTTAGCCTTTTATCCGTTCAGCACTTTAGACCCTTAGCCCTTTTATCTGTTCAGCACTTTTGCCCTTTAGCCCTTCAGCCCTTTAGCCCTTTAGCCCTTTATCCGTTCAGGACTTTAGCACTTTAGCGCTTTAGCCGCTGAGCATTGTAGCCTTTTGGCCCTTTATCCATTTAGCACTCCAACCCTTTAGCTGTTTAGTCCTTTGGCCTTTTGCTCTTTTGGCTATTCAACCCTTTAGCCGCTTAGCTCTCTAGCCCTTTAGCCGTTCAGCCCTTTAGCCCTTCAGCCCTTTAGCCCTTCAGCCCTTTAGCCCTTCAGCTCTTTAGCCCTTTATCCGTTCAGCACTTTAGCCCCTTAGCCCTTTTATCTGTTCAGCACTTTTGCCCTTTAGCCCTTCAGCCCTTTAGCCCTTTATCCATTCAGCACTTTAGCACTTTAGCGCTTTAGCTATTCAGCACTTTAATCGTTTAGACTCTTACTTCTTTAAACCTTTAGCGCTTTAACAGCCGTCATCAAAAATTTCTAGATCTTTCGTAACTCCATAACGCATTTGTATCTCTATTAAATCTGAATATAATATACATTACATGAAAGGTTCAAGGTTCCACTAGGTTGATGTTCGCCTATCTATTGTGCTAATTGGGAAGTTTTCTCAAACCGATCTTATTTCAACTAGACAGAAATGTATATAATTACATAAATGTGCACACAATGAGGCCCTCTTTCAGTATCATTGTTAAAAAAAACTTTCAATTTAATATAAGCAATATTAAATAGGATCGAGTTGCATTTCAAGTTCTTAAACAATTGAACGTTGAAATTGTATGAGTTGAGAAAACAACAGCTCTCTCGAAAGATTATGAGAATTATTTAAAAATCGAGAGATGAGACGAAATTTTGAATAACATATCCTTTCGTAATATTAAGACTTAAAAATTGTCCATTAAAGGTTGTATAATATTATTATTATTGTGAACATCATAATGTTAGGAAAATAAATAATTAAAATAAAAAAAAAATTATTAAATTAAAAGATTATTTTCATATATTTGATCAGCAGTTTCAAGAGATCTCTTTAACGTTTTAAATAGAAAAACAAAACGACTACTGTTCTGTCTATGGATGATGATGAAATGCAATTATTATGAACGGCTCTATTACATACACACATATATGTAATATATATATATATGTATATATATATATATGTTTATAAGAGAGTATGTTTGGATATTTTATATAAGCCAGACAGACAGACATTTGATTAACTTACATGCGGTCGTAAGTTTTCAAAATAAATATATTTTGTGTGATTTCTCAATTTATTATTTAGGGCACAGTCGATGCATTGCTGTCATTGTTGTTGTTGTTGTTGTTATTGTTGTCTGTACACATTTTTCAATGCAGACACAATATAATAAAGGTTTTCAGTGTCAAGTTCAGGGAAATTGTTAAGCTTGCATTTTGATTTTCTGTATTTATATACGAAAATGTTTTCAACAATTGTTTTATATATATATATACATACATGCACACAAACATACATATATATAATTATATATATATATACGTATATATTAATTTAATGTCTTATTTTGCTAATTAAGCATTAAGAAATACTTGCAATAAGCAAATTTTAATTTGAGTTCACATCAAGACAAATATTTGAAGAAAGTTTTTAATTTTTATTTTAATTTTTGAAAATAAATCAAAACAAAAAAAAAAAAACATATTTTAATATTCAATTCTATAAACTTATAATAATATTATGTTGATTGTGCATTGTGCACTCTAATGCATAAATAAAGCTTAGATTTACTTAAATGTGTGTGTGTGTGTGTGTGTGTGCGCGTGTTTATATAAATAAATAAAACTCATGCTTACATCCATATATAGAATATGAACAAGAAAAAAAAAATGAATGTATGTCAGTGTTACAATTTAAGAGTAGTATACAGACATACACACACATATACGCGCGCACACACACACATACGCACAGTAATATAAGCATTAGTTCAGCTTTGTATGCATTTTTTTTTTTTTTGTTTATACATCGAATGTCACACTTTTTCCTTTACATATAAACAATATTTTTCTTAATTTTGCACACACACACACACACACACATACACCTACACACCCAATTATGAATATAATAATATCCGTCAGTGAACTATTGTTATACTTTCATTTTATTTTTTTTATTTTGAAAGTATATCACTTTAATCTAAGTGATGGTAACAAAAAATCAAAAAAAAAACAACTAAATTTATGATTTAAACAAAAAGCAAAGATTTTCAATAAAGACAATAAAAAATTTCATATAAACATAAATATTTTCTTTTAATTATAATATATATATGTATACATAATATATAATATATAATATAATATATAAATACATGTATATATAATATGATATATATATATTAGTTTGGGGAAAAAGAAATCCATTATTTTCCAATTCGAAATCTTAAATAAAGTGCTGAAGTTCATATAAGATTGGATGGATTTCTTTTTCCCCAAACTAATATATTATGGATTTCTCAATAAGAGCGAACTATTTAAATTTTGTGTCATATTGTGTTTTCCATGCAAATGGCAACTCTGAAATTTGACAGCTGTCACATAAGATTATCCCGATTATTAAAAACGTTGCGCTATACGGCAGAAGAAGGCATTATAATTATAAAAACCAATTATGAAAATAGGCTAATTTACGCTGACATAGCTCGCAAACTTTGGACGAGAAAGTCTACCTAATATGTCAACAATTCGTAGAGTAATCAAAAAATTTAAAGAAATTGTGTCGATTATAGACAGGATAAGTATTCTTTGCATAAATCTACTAATCAATCTCTTGAAAATATTGCTAATGTAAACGAGAGTGTCGCCGAAAAGGTGAAAACATGAATACGACAACGTTCTTCAAATTTCACGAAGCAGTGCGGATCGAATTTGTGATGAAAAATCTGCAATAGAAATATCAGAATTCGTTTAAACAATATTTGTTTTCATTTTTAAATGAAATATAGCGCACTCTCTTGTTGAGGCGCAATAATAATAATAATAATAATAATAATTATGATCATAAATATTTATATTTTTTTACAAAATTCTTTCAACAGAAGAATACAACCGTATGCCCAATGAATGATATGAATATAGTCTCCATATATTTCCTTATACTATTTTAACGGAGGACGAAATTCTCCATTGTCTGAAGGCTTTAATATCCTTCTTTGGTGCAGGCCTTAATGGTATTCTCTCCTTTGTCTTGAAATGTTGTGCTGAAGAAGTTCAAGTGATAATCACTAAAAAACTTCAATTCATCTCTGCTTAGGGATGTTTTTCCATCTTCATGGAAACCTAGTTATATTTTCTCCTTCACAAAGCTGGACTACGGAGGTCTAGCTAATATAAGTGCACTACTGAAGTTGTTTAAATACCTTGTTACTCATCGAATAAGTGGTAGCGTCAAAGATATAATCTCCCCTGTTCAACAAGGATTCATTAAGTGCCGGAACCAACCTGCTGGAATTATGCTACGGCATTCGCAAGACCTTCTCTGATAACTATCCAAAATGATATTATTTATACAGATTTTAGCAAGGCCTCCCACACATAAAATAAATTATATTGTTACTGAAACTGAAACACCTAGAACTTCCACCACACTTGCTCAAGTAGATAACGTTTTATTTAGAACATAAAATACAAAAATTTCTCTTCAAATCGTATCTTTCAAATGATATCTTGGTTCCTTCAAGGGTCGTTAAATTTAATTATTTAGCTCCTATTGTGTTCGTATTATATTTTAACCATCTCCCTATGGATATTCAATATGCCAAAATTGTTATGTGTATACACAGATGATGTTCAAATGTGTTTATCTTTCAATTCCTTAAATGGTCAACAGTTACTACAAGATAATATAAATCGCATGCAAAATAAACTTGCACAAATGCCAAAAATTAATTTTTGGTAAAAGATTTCCTCACCTAAAATTAACTTCTCCTTCTAGAAGATTTCCTCTCGTTAAATTTTACTGCATTAATAACGTTAAACTGAAAGAAGCTTCATCACTTTCTGATCTAAACGTCTGCATTGACAACAAGTTTCACTTCAATAGTTTCGGTTTCGTTAAGCGATTATCGAAGGTATTCGACGATCCTTACGTAACAAAACGATTATTCGTGAATGTACGTCAGACGTGTTCATGAATACGTCTCAGTAGTTTGATTCCCTAGTTATTAATGCTTTATTGGCCAAATTGAGTCAATACAATAAGAGAAATGTAATGTTTAAATATATAAAAGGAAAATATATATAATTTGGAAAATTTATTAAAATATTTTAAGGTATAAAAATAATAAATAAATTACTTTCCTTTATATGAGGCCTATTCAATCGTTATATCTCGTTGGTTTGATCTAGAAGAGATGATGCCAAGAATTTTAAGTGATTGCTATAGTCTGTCAACATATATCGAATAAAAGGCATTGAACTAGAATTATTATAAATTAAAAATCTAGGTCATTATGAGTAGTTTTATTACTAACGAGCCTTGAACCATTAACAGCAAAAAGAAGAATTTTAGATTGATATTTTTGAAGTATTTTAACATAAAGTGTTATCATTCTTTCAATTTATTTGAATCCTATCAAAGTTTAGTTTAGTTAATAATTGAAAAATTTCGCTTAAATAAACAGCATAATTAATTATGTAATTTTAACATTAATTACAAAATATTAAAAAAATCACTTAATTTGGAAAATTGAAGAAAAGCTAACAGAAGAGAAGATTATGAAACATTCATTTTAGTATTCAAGAGAAAAAACATTAAAAAATGGTAACGTCTCCGAAGTTATCTAATTCAAGGGGTTAAACACTCTAATTTATCTAAATTTGAATCTCTAAAAAAAGTATATAATTTATCGTCAACAAAGGATTTAAAAAATATTGATTTTCAAAAAATGGCAACCTCGGAAATATCTAATTTAAAAAGCTTTGCATTTTGAATCTTAAAGAAATAAATAATGTAACCTCAATATCTTTAAAGAGTTTTAAAAATATTGATTTTCAAAAAATGGCAACCTCGGAAATATCTAATTTAAGATAGCTTTGCATTTTGAATCTTAAAGAAATAAATAATATAACCTCAATATGTTTAAAGAATTTTAAAAATATTGATTTTCAAAAATTGACAACGTTTTCAGAAAAATCTATGCTATAGGGGCTCTCTGTTGCGCCGTTTAATTGATCCAAATTGCAAACTTAAAGAAAAAACTCTTTTAACTTGATTGCCCGTATAGAGAATTTTCGAAATATTGATTTTTTAAAAATGGCAAACTTTTGCGCCCTCTAGTCTAGGAAGATTTGTTTTAAGCAATTTAATTTGTTCAAATTTAAATCTTAAAAAAAGTATATAATTTAACATCAATGTGTGTCTCCAAACGATTTTAAAAATATTGATTTTTTTAAAATGGCAACTTCTAATAAATAAATTCCCCCACAATAGTCGAATTTTAATATAGAAATATTCCACAGAAACTAGTATTTTTATAATATTTTATTTTAGTTTTAAAATTTTTTTTATAATATAACCTATCACTTAAGGAGGATATCCTCTATACGTGTCCCATGGTAATGGTTTGAAGAAAATGAGGAAAGATTAAAAGGGAGTAAACGAAGTATGGAAGGTATATACCCATAAATTGGTAAATGTTATGGTTTTACCGACCGAGCACATCTTTCAATCATAATTAAAGTATTTTCTACTACTATGGACATAAAGTAATGAGACTGATGTTTTTCTCTTTTTTTTTTTTTTAATATTCCCCCTACGATATCGATATGTATATTTTCTTGACAAATTTGTATGACTGTCGTGAGCAACCGACTGACACCTGCCCTATTAGGTTAGTAGGGTTTTTGCGCGAATAATTTTTTTTTTTTTGGTTATGTTTTTTTAAACAGTCACTGATGCGGACGTTATTATCATTAAAAACTTTAGTTAAGGACAAGAACTCTTCCAGCGTTTATTTAAAGAAAAATCGATTTCAACATTTATTTATTAATTATTTATTAATTATAAACGATTAATTAAAATTAAAAAATTTTAGATCGTTATCCAAAAGAATCGATATCATAGCGCGGTTAGTTGAAAAAAAAAACACAGTCTCATTACATTTTGTCCACAATAGTATACACTAGTCAGTTACATAGCACAGTTACAGTACGAAGCAGTTTATATCTTTATCTTTAGTTTAAAATCTATCCGAAGGATAATAAGTAAATGTTATGGAAAAGTGAGAAAAATCACAGAGACTATGCTATCATTAATTTACTACAATTAATAGATAAAAATTATCAGTTATATGATTAAATAAATGAAATCTTCAAAAAAAGTGCTCTCGCATATGTGAAAACCTATTAAAAATGTCTCCGCTTGTGCAAAGATAAAAAAATAATAATTTTTAACATATTATGTATTTATTATAATTATTATTATTATTATTATTATTATTATTATTATTATTATTGTATTTCCTAGACTAATGAAATGAATTCTTAGACTAGAAAAATGAATTAAGCACGAGCAACATAGGCTAACGGCTCTTATTGGGTATTTAAAAATGTGAAATTTTGAAAAAATCTAACTTTACATATTAGTTTGGGGAAAAAGAAATCCATTATTTTTTCGATAGATGGCTACACTGGTAGATTTCTCGTAAAGTATCGATCAAACAATTTCAGATTTATGCTCGTTGGAAAGGTGACATTTCGCAGTAAAAAAATTCTTTTGTTGCTTTTTGTTTGGTGCATTCAGTTGTGAGTTACAAATGGA
>KK351013.1:637093-657460 GCA_000671755.1 Glossina brevipalpis
AAAATGTGCCGAATTTTCTCTTTGTCCACTTCCATTTTTAACACGCTGTAGCTCATGACTGAATGCACCAAACAAAAAGCAACAAAAGAATTTTTTTACTGCGAAATGTCACCTTTCCAACGAGGATAAATCTGAAATTGTTTGATCGATACTTTACGAGAAATCTACCAGTGTAGGCATCTATCGAAAACATAATGGATTTCTTTTTCACCAAGCTAATATGTTTAGCTTAATAATTGCCATTTTACAATATGAATTATTTGTCTAAATTTAAATCTGTTAAAATAATAAAAAATTTTACTATAAAATCGCTAAGTCTAAAGTAGAAGTGCTTGTTGCATTACGAGCAGTTTATAGTCAACATAATAGTCCATCTGAGCGCACTTTATAGGTAAAACTATGAATAAATTTTTAAAAAAACTGAAACTGCAAGAGATATTTTTTAAGATCCATACAGAAGTGAAACTTACGCTCAACCGAAATTATTGGTTCTGTTAGTAAAAATGTCGAAGACATCTTCTAAATTTATCTCTTATGCGACGCGCACAAAATTTAGGTGAATCCCACGGCAGCTTAGGGTGCGTTTTCTATTTGGATTTGCATTTCTTGTTATTCTAATAAGAACTCATAATACTTTAACAATATCGCATCTTGTCATTACTTGTCATTAATGCTAGTTATGTCCTCTTTTGAAAATCTTTCAAAATCAATCTCTTTTTCAAGTAGTATGCTTCCATTGGTTGATAATGATTATATTCTAGAATTTTCTCTTTCAATATTCGTTATTGTTAAAAATCAATGGATGATATATCTATGTCAAATAAATGATAAATAAAAATTGGCTGCAGATAATATAATAGTTTGGGGAAAAGGTAATCCATTATTTTCCAATTCGAAATGTTAAATAAAGTCCTGAATTTCATCAGACACATCTTTCTTTTATGTTATATTTTGCTTTTTTCTGGAAACTTAATTTTTTCCTAGTTTATCAAAAAAATTACTGTTTTAGGTCAGTGTAAGGATAAGTACGTTTTGTAAAATACATATAAAACATTATTGAAAATTTTGAAAGAAAGAAAAATTTCTATACTGATGCGTACATTTAATGAATGCATTTGATACTAATTACATAAATGATTATTTATTTAATTAAATCAATGAAAGCGAAAAAAAAGTAATTTTAGGTAAATATTCGTTAATTACTCTTTCAACATGCTGGATACATTTTATTATAACATACAGAAATATTAGGTTGGGGAAAAGGTAATCCATTATTTTCCAATTCGAAATGTTAAATAAAGTCCTGAAGTTCTTATAAGATTGGATTGATTACCTTTTCCTCAACCTAATATATTAGTTTGGGGAAAAGGTAATCGATTATTTTCCAATTCGAAATGTTAAATAAAGTCCTGAAGTTCTTATAAGATTGGATGGATTACCTTTTCCCCAACCTAATATTAAATGTGAAAAGGTTCACTCTTAGATTTTTCTTACGCAAATTTCACTCTATATGGAAACCAGTAAGAAAATTATATTCGTTTATACCAAGACTTTCATAGCCACTGTCTTCATCGTAAAAAAAAAGTAAACAAAAAAAAAAACTAAATTTTAATAGATGGACTAAGCCACGCCTTTTTCATTTATATTTTTATGACATACTATGGAAATTCTACTTGGCTAGGTCAATGAGTAGTGAGCAAAACACCCAGAAAACACAACTGTTTTCAGTTTATTTTATAGCCTACGACTGATTTGACCCATTTTCAATATCAATTTATGTGGGAGAACCTTTAAACTTTTTGCCAAATTTCATTTATATGTCTTGATCTTTGCGACCGCGCGCGAAAAAAATTAGTTATTACGAACATTACGTAGATAAGTAGATAAATGGAAGGACAGACGGACGATCGGATACATCTAAATGGATTACGAATTTACTATTAATCAAAAATTTTTCAAAAGTTTCTAAAGTTTCTTTCTCAATGTTACAAACGTTTTCATAAAAAAAATTAAATTCAGATACTCTATTATATCAATTGAGCGTGATCGAGCCTTCCTTTTTTTATACCTACACGGTTGGACAACTATTAGGTCAATAAATGTGGAAACTTTTATAGGTCTATCTACTACGGCTTATGAATAATAAGCCAAAAATTACATTTTTTTTTTCTTCTTAAAAGCAGAGATGTTCTCAGTTTACCCTTTGACCGATTCGGCCCTACTTAACTTGCGCGCAAGAACTTCCAATGTTTCTGCCAAATTTGATGCGTATACCTTTTTAATTTTGCGGCCAAGAGTTTTTTTTGCCACAGACATTCCGAGGAGAGATGAACACACGGACAGACCGGTTCCAAATTTGATGCTGATCAAGAATATATATATATAGTTTGTGGGGTCTCTAAAGCTGGATGTAGCAAACAAACTAACAAAATTCCCATGCTTCCCATGGTTGGGTATATAAATATACGTAGGACAGCAGCAACTACAAATACAATCAGTACTACTGTAACTGTAATAATTATTAGGGTTCACAAATAATTGATCTCAAATAATATTTTTTTTAAGGAATTTTAAGCGAATTTTAACACGTTTTTTTATTGATTTTAATTGAAATGCAAGCCAACATAATAGTACAACAAGTAAAGCGCAATAAACGGTTTAGGAATTACAATATGGAAGTATTTCTATAGACACACACGAAGTAGTGGGCAAAACTATTGCACTACTTTCGCTAATAATTTCATATTTTTTATGTTTTCTTTTTTCAATAAATATTTGTTTTAATCTAAAGCAAACGAGAGTCGATGTTGTTTTTCTTTTTTTTTTTTGATAATCTAATCTTTTAAAGCGGGAAACCACTGTAATGTTTTTAGAAATTTTAATAAACACTTTTTTTTAGACTGTACTTTGTTGCCCGCAAATAAGGCAAACTTCGTTTCGCTAGCGTTAATTGTTTGTAAGAATTTCAATTTATTTCAATATTCTAACCTGTATTCTATTCTCCAGGAACCGGACGAGAAATGCAATGGTGTAAAATGTGATTGTAAGGGTTTGAAGGGCCGTCCTGGTACAATTGGCCCTAAAGGTTTTCCCGGTATAGAGGGTCCACCAGGACATTTGGGTCCAGATGGCCCGTCAGGACGACCAGGTGAAAGAGGCGATCCCGGCGAATATGGCGAGCAAGGAGAAAAAGGTCATCGTGTAAGTTTCTATTGTGTGAATTACGCTTTTAATTTCTATCTTTTCTTAACCTACACATCATTCAAAAAATAATTTTTGATTACTGAATTAGGGTGATCCAGGCGAGCATGGGCTTTCTGGTAAACCGGGGCTACGTGTAAGTATATTCTAGGAATACTGTTTTTTTTTTAACTTAATTCCCTTTATTTCTGTTTAGGGTCCGACGGGTGAAGATGGACCTCATGGACCTCGCGGCATTGATGGGTGTGATGGTACTCCGGGTCAAATGGGTTCGCCGGGAATTCCAGGCAGATTTGGCGGCCGTGGCGAAGTTGGTAAGCCTGGTCCTTCAGGTCCTCAAGGTGATGCCGGTGAAGGCGGTATTAATTCAAAAGGCACAAAAGGCAACCGTGGCGAACGTGGTCCTGATGGTCAGGGAGGTTTACATGGATATGCTGGTATGAAAGGCTATAAAGGTGATACTGGCTTTGCTGGTGCCATGGGCAGAAAAGGAGAGGAGGGTATGAAGGGATATAAGGGCGAAATGGCTGAACCGGCAGATTTACAACTGCAACTGCTAGGACATACGGGTGATAAAGGTGAACCTGGTGAAGGCGAAGGCGCCGAATGGAAACCAGGAAAATTAGTAAAAGGTTATAAAGGTGATAAAGGTCCAATTGGTTACAATGGAATTCCCGGCATTCAAGGCGAGATGGGTGAATTCGGTCGTCCAGGCCTGCCAGGTGCTAGAGGCGATATTGGGGAGCCCGGCGAAAGAGGTAAACCAGGCAAACTTGGTGAACCAGGCTTTCCAGGTGCAAAAGGAGTAAAAGGTGCTCCTGGATATAATGGATTAGACGGCGAAGATGGTTTGCCTGGCGATCGAGGTGATGACGGTTTCGACGGCATTCCTGGTGTTCAAGGACCCGCAGGCCCTCCGGGCTCTTACGACCCAAACTTAGATGTTTCACTTCCCGGTCCAATTGGGCCTCAAGGTGATATTGGCATGCCAGGACCTCCTGGCTTGTCTGGCATACCTGGCAGACAAGGCCGACAAGGAACTCGCGGTCCAACAGGCATACCCGGTGATCCCGGGCTAGAAGGTCACCCTGGCCGTCGGGGCATCAGTGTAAAAGGAGATGAAGGTGATTACGGTTTAATGGGTTTTCCAGGCCCAATGGGTCCTCCTGGTTACGCTGGACCGATAGGCAAGATTGGTGAGACTGGCGCTCCGGGCAAAAACATAGTCGGACCTAAAGGATATCGTGGCAATATGGGACTGAACGGACTTGATGGCTATCGCGGAGATCGGGGAGACGTTGGTTTGCCTGGGGACAAAGGTGACCCTGGAATTGGCGTAAACGTTGTGGGTCCTCCAGGTCCAGATGGTGTGCCTGGTCCTCGCGGGCAGCCTGGCGACGATGGCCATCCTGGGTACTCTGGAATAATGGGCGATAAGGGCATTCGAGGTGATGATTGTGGCATTTGTCCTTCAGGCCCTCAAGGAAGTCGAGGAATTCATGGTGATGCTGGTTACACCGGAGTTCACGGTGACAGAGGCTTACCCGGCTTGACTGGAGCACGTGGTCCTAGAGGTATGGCGGGTAAACCTGGTCCTACCGGTTTCAAGGGAATGCGCGGTCCTGATGGTATTCCCGGAGAACCAGGCCGCGCCGGACCCCCGGGTCGCCCTGGTGTTGTTATAACTACTGGAAACCGGAGAGAAGCTTCACGAGGAGATACGGGTGATATTGGTGAACGTGGTATGCAAGGACAGCAGGGTGATCGGGGGTTAAACGGCTTGCCAGGTATGTGGGGCTTAAAAGGCGAAGCAGGACCCCGAGGGGATTATGGAGAAGCTGGGCGTCCTGGCCGCGACGGAATGCCTGGTAGGCAAGGTGTCTACGGAAGACCAGGTCGTAACGCAACTACTCCGAAAATATATTTAGTTGGCGACCCAGGCTATGACGGACGAAAGTAAGTCAATTAGGAAAAAATAAAAATTTAATTAATTGTAATTTTGTTTTAGAGGACATATTGGAGAATATGGCAGCGTAGGAAACAAAGGTCAAAAAGGAGAACCAAATCCAGGTACTTTTTATGACAACAGAGGTGACAAAGGAGAAAAAGGTTATGACGGACTACCAGGCATGCGAGGTCTTAAAGGCTTTCAAGGGGACGAAGGAATTCCTGGCATGCCAGGTGATATTGGCTACCCAGGTCCCACAGTGCAAGGTCCAATGGGTGCCAAGGGATGGCCTGGTCTTTATGGTGACATGGGGTTACACGGTACACCAGGTCTGAATGGTCTTGATGGTGAACCTGGAGTCGATGGCCTGTCTGGAAGGAAAGGTCAACGAGGTGATCCTGGACCTTACGTTTTGCCCGGTGATATTGGTATTGATGGCCCACCTGGTCCACGAGGTGAAAAGGGCGACGCTGGCTTTCCTGGTTTGCCGGGACCAACGGGAAAACCTGGCGTGAAAGGCAGGAAAGGTACCAAAGGTGATGATGGTTCTCAAGGCCAGCAAGGACTTGAAGGTAGTAAAGGGCAACGTGGCGATGTGCAACCGGGTTACTCTGGCTTAGCTGGAGCACCCGGACGTGATGGAAGGGTAGCTCCTCACGGACGAAAAGGTCAAAAAGGTGAATCCGGGCCACCAGGTCCCTCTGGTGTTCAAGGAGTAAAGGGCAGTATTGGCTATCCCGGTCGTAGAGGTTTGGTCGGCGATAAAGGTCAACCGGGTATACCAGGAGCACAAGGCATGCAAGGTTTTGTTGGCATACCAGGCGAGCAAGGTGATCGCGGTGAGTTAGGTGCTGATGGACGTCATGGCGACATGGGTCCCAGAGGTGCAGTCGGATCGATGGGTGCTAAAGGTATACATAATTATTTTTGTGATTTTGGTTACTTTTTATTTTAATGGACTTTGCAGGTGTAATGGGCGATATTGGTCCTGTTGGGCGACCGGGTAATCACGGATTTCCCGGTCGTAAAGGTGCTCCAGGCAATCCTGGTGTTCCTGGTCGCTTAGGTCCTAAGGGTTATTCTTCTCGCAGTGGCGTTAAGGGCGAAATGGGTGCACCAGGATTAAATGGTCCTGTAGGTTACGATGGCTTGCCTGGGCAAAAAGGTTTGCAGGGACCTAAAGGTGATGATGGAATCGGTTTTGATGGTTTACCCGGAATGAAAGGCGAAACTGGTGTTCCCGGACGAAATGGTTTGCAAGGATTGACTGGATTAAAGGGACAAAGAGGCGACTTTGGTGAGCTTGGTTTTCCTGGTGAAGTAGGCCATATGGGCGAACAAGGCTTACCAGGCTATCCAGGAAAACATGGTGTAACTGGAAGTAAGGGCACAATTGGTCCACTTGGTCCTTTTGGAGCGCCCGGCGAAAAAGGGAACATTGGCGAAATAGGTTACGTTGGTTACCAAGGAAGTCCCGGTGACCGCGGAGAATACGGTGCTATTGGAGCAGATGGTTTTCATGGCGAACAAGGCGATGAGGGCCTTCCTGGTAGACCTGGTGTACTGATTATGTCTTACGCAACTCAAGGTGATAAAGGCAATCAAGGCTATATTGGTGGTTCGGGGCCTATAGGCGAGAAGGGATACGAAGGGTCCCCTGGCTATCGTGGGCGTAACGGAGACCATGGAGATGTAGGCTTAGTAGGTTTGGCCGGAATTGATGGTAATCCGGGTACTAACGGTGAACGTGGTGATAAAGGCTATCCGGGACCTCCTGGTCAAACTTCAAATTATGTTGAGCCAGGTGATGAAGGCGATTCTGGCTATGATGGTTTACCTGGACGACCCGGCCGCGTAGGTCCCAAAGGTGCACCTGGAGACGTAGGAGATGATGGCATACATGGGGCAACCGGACAAACCGGTATAAGCGTGATGGGTCCGCAAGGCATGGGAGGTGATGTTGGCTACCCCGGCCCAATGGGGCGCAATGGTCTTCACGGAATGACTGGACGAAAAGGTGAACGCGGTGACATGGGCCCTCGTGGAATGCGTGGCGAGATGGGCATGACAATTCCTGGTATTCGAGGGGATAGGGGAGAGCATGGACCACAAGGTATACGAGGCCAAGACGGACGTAAAGGAGAACAAGGTATAGCTGGTAGACCCGGCCATACTGGACCAATGGGACCTCAGGGGCCCCGTGGTCCGACGGGTGACCTCGGTTGGAGTGGCATTGATGGTTTAAATGGCCTAGCGGGTGAAGTTGGTGAACCAGGTGTTACTTTCCCTTTCGATTTTGCTCGAAAAGGTGACCGAGGCGAACCTGGCATCGACGGTTTTAGAGGTGAAATGGGCGCGCCGGGTTTACAGGGCCAATTAGGTTACCAAGGTGCTCAAGGCGTACGTGGCTATCCAGGCGAACAAGGTTTAATAGGTTTAATGGGTCCCGACGGCCCCAAGGGTGAATTCGGCATGATGGGACATCCTGGTCGCCCGGGCCTTGCTGGTGCCCCAGGACGTAAAGGTGAAATGGGAATTCCAGCACCACCACCACCACGTCCCAAGAGTCGTGGTTTTGTATTCGCCCGACACTCTCAATCAGTGCGCGTTCCCGTATGTCCGGCAAATACAAACAAATTATGGGAGGGTTATTCATTGGCAGGCAATATAGGCAGCAGCCGTACTGTTGGTCAAGATCTAGGGCAATCTGGTTCTTGTATGTTGCGCTTCAATACTATGCCCTACTTAGTTTGTGACATAAATAATGTATGCAATTATGCACAGAACAATGATGACAGCATGTGGCTTTCGACTTCTGAGCCGATGAATAATGCGATGACTCCAATACAAGCTCAAGAAGTAATGAAATATATATCCCGGTAAGTATTGCTATATGCGTTTAGGTAAAGCAAACAACATAAACGAAAATTACAACATTTTCACAGCTGTATTGTATGTGAAACTACTACACGTGTTATAGCCATGCATAGCCAAAGTATGTCTATACCTGATTGTCCGAACGGTTGGGAGGAAATGTGGACCGGATTCAGTTACTTAATGGTAAAATTTGAATATAAAAGCTAGTAATGAATAACTTAATAATAATTTTTGAAGACAACAACTGATAACACCGGAGGGTTTGGACAAAACTTAGTTTCACCTGGTTCCTGCTTAGAAGAGTTTCGGTCACAACCAGTTATTGAATGCCATGGACAAGGACGATGCCATTACTATGATCCAGTGGCTTCATTTTGGATGGCTGTTATTGAAGAACACGAAATGTGGCAAATGCCAAGACAACAAACTTTAAAAGCTGATCAAACCAGCAAAATTAGCAGGTATGAATGCAAATATAGACAAGAGCTTGAATTGAAAACCCTATAAATATTAATACATATATCTGTCTCAGATGCACGGTCTGTCGACGAAAGAATGACTCTTACATAACGCGTTTAACGCCTGTGGACTCAGCAGCGTATGAGCTTAGAAGAGGGCATGAACGACTAGCCCCTGCACCTCCTCCGCCACCACCTGGTCCTTATAGACGTCCTCATAATCGACGTCCATACAATCGCGGACGTTACCCTCGTGAAGATACTACTTCACCCTAAAATCTTGTATAAACTTTTTCATTTGTTTTCAAGTCTAAATTAATTTAAGTAGAAATTAACAATTTTCAATGAAAAACATCCAAATTATTTAACTAGTATTTGCTTTAAGTTACGTGACGAATTTTTGCAAATTAATGAAAAGCAAAAAAAAAAAAATGTGCCATTAACTAAAATTTATTCGTAAACAAAAATATAACTTAACTTTCTTAGTAATCAACCGTTAGGAACAATTTATGTATATTTGCCCGTATTTCGTTCTCTCTCTCTTTAATATTTAAACCAAATATTTGTATGTATTTTTAAGCTTCTTTTAAAATAATAAGTGCATACGGCTTTTAATCCAAGCTTAAACTAAAATTTGATTGATCAACACCTTTAGCCACTGCCAAGAAGAAATTTAATCGGAAACAATGAAAATATCCAAACAGTGTTTGTTTTTCTAAAACCATCTTCGTTCATTTTTTTTATTCAATTAAGCATTAGTCTTGTAATTATAAAATATATGTTTTTCAACATTTTAAATTGGGCAGTTTTTTTTTTTGCGTAGAAAAAAAAAATATGAAAGTAAGGCACCATGCGATGAGACTCAATTTTGCACAAGACTATCATCTCCTTCTCAATGATAA
Organism: Glossina brevipalpis; assembly: GCA_000671755.1. NCBI lineage: Eukaryota > Metazoa > Arthropoda > Insecta > Diptera > Glossinidae > Glossina > Glossina brevipalpis. Next base: position 646,480 of record KK351013.1, read on the forward strand.
AAAGTAATGTGAACGTAAATCAGGCCAACCGCTCGCTCCTTTTGTGTATTAGATGGCTGTTTAAAGTATGACGTTGTTATTGTATGTGTAATAGACACAAAAAGGACTACTGCATTGATATCTCACCACTGCGTTGATATCATGTTCTATATAAATCTCAAAACGAAATAGGAAAGAGAGTCAAAGACACGACAATTCCTGGTATTCGAGGGGATAGGAGAGAGCATGGACCACAAGGTATACGAGGCCAAGACGGACGTAAAGGAGAACAAGGTATAGCTGGTAAACCCGGCCATACTGGACCAATGGGACCTCAGGGGCCCCGTGGTCCGACGGGTGACCTCGGTTGGAGTGGCATTGATGGTTTAAATGGCCTAACGGGTGAAGTTGGTGAACCAGGTGTTACTTTTCCTTTCGATTTTGCTCGAAAAGGTGACCGAGGCGAACCTGGCATCGACGGTTTTAGAGGTGAAATGGGCGCGCCGGGTTTACAGGGCCAATTATGTTACCAAGGTGCTCAAGGCGTACGTGGCTATCCAGGCGAGCAAGGTTTAATAGGTTTAATGGGTCCCGACGGCCCCAAGGGTGAATTCGGCATGATGGGACATCCTGGTCGCCCGAAATAGGAAAGAGAGTCAAAGGCACGAGTTGACGCGAAACAAATTTAGCAAAATTAATTTTTCTGTCAAAACTCTTCTTACTCTTCTGCTATAAATAAGTGATGTGATCCCAAAAATTGTCCCATATAGTCAAAATTTGGTACAGTTAATTTTTATGTGAAATTAACTATTACCGAACGATTTCCGCCATAAAATGTTAAAAATCAGACCTTCTTGTTATATAAGTCCTTTGTTTTCATCATAACCTTTATATGCGCCCTGGTCCAAATCTACTACAGTCGATTGTTGCTTCAAAATTACTACTATGGATTCATTTGCATCATAAAATATTAAAAATCATATATCTTTATTTATATCTTTACTTCTCATAACAACGCTTATATGGGAGATGGCTCAAAAAATGGTTCTATACGATTCAAATTTCACCTTTATTTTCTGTTACTACTTCCTATCAATTTTCGTCGAAAAATATTAAAAATTTTAACTTTTTTCCTATAACAACTCTTTTCAAATCGGACTGATGAGGATGTGTGATAACCCTAATAACCATCCCTTATCTTAGGATAAGATCAATAAAGGCGAAAATGAAAAGTAATTATAATCGTACTATCTTTTATCTTGAATAAAAAAAAGAACAAAAAAAAACAAATCATGTAACTTTTTAGCACCTTTTTCTTTTCTTTAGCACCTCTTTCCAAACAATGAAAGATACAGTGGCATCATGTAAGCAAATTTAGCTGAAGATAGTATTCTTATACGCTCTCCTGTTATGCTACTTAATCTACTTAGGTGTCTTTTGAAACAAATTTACATTAGTATTGAGTGTAAACCAATTAGTAACACAAAGTTGCATTTATAAGAAAAAACAGCTGTGAAAGGAAAACAAACGCAAACCTACACATATTGTGAAATTTTACAATTAAAATTTGTGCTTTTTGTTATGCACAACAGATTTATATGTATTTATATATAAGAAATAAAATATATTCATGTATAAAAAAAAAAGAAATTTATTAAAAAAAAATAGACATTTGCAAATTAAAATTTTGTAAAATTTTTTTCTCTTTTCATTTTGCATGCTTTTTATTTTTTTTTACCATATGTGTTTCGTTTATACAAAACAAACAAACGTCAATTTATCTTTCAATTTTTACAACTCTGTCATTATACTAAAAAAAATGTTCTATTGGAAACATAGAGATTCTCTTACATAATCCCCAATTAAATTTACTGTCCATTATCTCTTTTCACGGGGTCTCTCTGATAGATACTCAAGGTACATGATGAGCCGTAAGATCTTTTTTAATAATCGTCAATTTGAATACAAAATTCTATTATTATTTGTTGCCATTTTTTTAGTATTATTATTGAATACCTTTTCATCCAACCAAAAATATTTTTAAAAAAGATGAGTTTTGTTAATACGGCTGCGCCTTTTGAGGGCAATTTTTAAATACTTCTATATGCTGTTCTTCTCTTCCATTTGTGAAAGTGAAAAATGCAAATAGTCAATATAGTATTCTTTGGAAAAGTTGGCAGGCTCACAATGCCTCTTTGCTGGAATAGACCTAAGAAAACTCGACAAGCATGCTCTTAAAAATTAATACTATCGTGTTGGCAATAATTTTTCATTAGCCCATCCATTTCAGCTATTTCCTCATCTACATAATGAGAGTAAAATGATACCTTTACTTGTTTATATTTTCATAAGATCGTTCCCATAAGGTTGCCTACTAAGGTCCGGATTAACAGAAGGGTAGCGTTGTTGATGATTGTATTGTTGATTAACTTCCACGATTTTCTCTTTCACTTTTTTTTCCAACGTATCTTTGAAGTTCCAACTTTTTCATGGTATAGTCCACAATTAGAAGTGCAGAAGCAGTAGACTTCGCCGCTCGATTAGCAGCCAATAAACCAATATGACGAGATACTTAAAGTGTTTTAATCTTATCTTCGGATGTTGCTATGGTATTTCTTAATTTGTTAATAGTGCTCCAATTAGAAATTGAGGAATTTTGGATAGCTTTTACTACGGACAGGCTATCAGTGGCAATAACACTACTGAGTTTCTTATTATTGGTAAAGTCCACAGAAAATATGTATATATATATATTTATGTATTTCTATATACATAACATTGCAAGTAGTGTTGTCTATGGCCATCTCCCTATTTCCTGAGGTGTTGGAAACCCTCAATTCGTAAAAATCCAGATAGGATCCGGAAACTTCGGATTTTGTATATACGTATACTTATTTGACAACTTCAATTTTGGCATGATTTTAGTACTCTATGGATGGATTGTTCTACAATACTCCGATATTTGACACTAGTTTCGAAAATTTTAAATTTACATCTCTCTCTGAAGCCCATAGCTGGTGAAGAACAAAATCTGTCTAGTAAGCACAAAGCTTGGATATTTACAGATCACCATACGTTTTTTTTAAATCATTTTTGCAATTTATTTTTAGTTTTTTTTTTTCTCTCTCTCTCTCTTTCTCTCTCATTACAGCGTATTTAACAAAATATATATCGATAATCAATTTCTGATAAAATTAACAAGAGCTTAACGCATTAATATATATAATTGATTTTAAAAACCCGTAAAAAGAAACAAAGTTCAAAAATTGTACTAAGAATATTACCAAACGACGTAGTAAATTAAATAAAATAGAACGGAAAAATTGATTTAAGCTCTATTATTTAACAAAGTCTGGATTCTCTTGAATTTTATCAACGAATTGCAATTGATTATCAATAATTTGAAATAGTTCCTGTGGCGCCGGAATACGCCCAGTTTGTAGTTTGGACCACACAGGTACATCATTAAGGGAGATTTCAAAAGCACCAGAAGAAACCAACTGAAATACGCTTACATCAGATACATTATTGAAATTTATTTATTAACATTATTGCTTTTTACTAACCTGACCCTCTAACATATTACCGACAAAAAATATCATCATGCAAGCATATAGTTTGTTTTCCACTAAATGACGCCACCAACTAGGCGTTTGTTGTCCTAGAACACCAAAAATGTCATATGACGACACGATGATCACTATTAGTAAAACTTTAATTGCAAATATAATTTTCGAAAAATACATATTCCATCCAGGGGGATTATAATTGCCCCCAGATACTTTAATTTGCGGATATTTTTCTGATAATATATTCACATAGTCCTCAAAGGCCTTTCGATAACCGCAAGAATAGCTATTTATAAATAAAAAAAAAAAAACGTTTTTAAAAACATCACAATAATATTGTTTGTCAGACACTATACCAATATAAAAATGTCATTGTTGGTCCGCCAACATTTTGTCCGAATTTTGTCGCTGGTATTTCTTTTTCAGCCGTTACTACACTTTCTTTTACAAGCAAAGGAAAACCAAAAAATAAAATTAAACAAATTAAAGGTAAATGTTTTCGACTAATTACGTCCATTTTATTCATTTTGTGTCGTTAACCTTATTTTCGTATCTTAAGGATTTGCAAAAAAAAAGTTCTAGTCAATTTATCATACGAATGCGAGAACTTGTCTGTATGATTAACACAAATCTAGCAAATAATTGTATCGTAATACTACTCGTTCCGATAACTATTATCAGCTGTTTTTTGAACATTAATAAAAAAAATTTTGCATTGCAATGGTCTTTTTAGAAAAAAATATGCCAATCCTTTTTTGTGCTTCGTATTAGCAAATACAACAATCATTAAGTGGATTGTGATTTTTGATTTTCGAATTTGTCTCACTTTACAAAACAGTAAGATGGCGCATTTTTTGATTACAAATTTTTGTACAAAATCTTACATTTGAAATCATGATATAAAAAGCATAAGCAAAGCAACGATATTAGAACAAAAAAGAAACAAGCATGATTTCTGATTTTTATACCATATGCGGAATGCGGAATGCATGTACATTCTTGAGTATATGCAATACAATAATAAAATATATTGAATAAGCAAATGCGTGAGTATGTAAAGCTATAATACGAATACTTAACATACTTGTTTATTCCTGACAAAGATTGCTGTATTCGCTAATAAGAAACACAAATGAATTGGCACATATTTTCTAGTAAAAACGCTGCGCTGTCAAAATTTTTAATGAAAGTTCAGCAAGGATCGATCATATAATAACTATATATATATATATATATATATATGGAATAAAATTATATCGATACTAGTATTGTATCTACAAATAATCTGTGTGTTATTTTTCGAAACCACTTTCATACAATTTGAAATAGTGTGATAGAAGTGAAAGTTCCTGCAGAAGGCGGCAGATTCGACTCCGTACATGTCCCCGTTCCTTTTCTTTTGCTTAAGTTAGTTCAAAAAATTGGTAAAAATTTGGAAATTGAAAATAAATTTACTTTATGTAAATGTAAGTAAATATAATCTAAAAAAATATCAGCATTTAATAGTAGAAATATAAGGAAAGTGAAACATAGCACAGAAATGACAGACAAATTAGGCAAGATTTGCTTTCAGTTTTGTAAGAAAATAGGCATCTTTTGCACTAGCCCTACATAAATTCTACAATAGATAGTGAGATTTTGTATAAAAATGTCTAGAGCTCATACACAAATTTCCTAAGCAACCTGCGTATGTTTGTTCAATACAGGTGAACGCGTTTAATAGTAGAAATAATAGGAAAGTGAAACATAACACAGAAATGACAAATTAATTTCAGTTTGTAAGAAAATAGGCATCTTTCGCAATAGCTCTACATAAATTTTAAAATTGATGGTGAGATTTTGTATAAAAATATCTGGAGCTTATACCGAAATTTCCTAGGCAACCTGCGTATGTTTGTTCAATACACGTGAACGTGTTTCTTATACATGACCTTTGCACATATATGTCCCACAAAAATCAGTAATCGTGCTCTTTTCAGTTTTTCGTGCTCTTACTTCTGTTTACACTTTATATCATGATCTCAACGGTGAGATTTTGTTCAAAATGTTGTTTAGTATAAGAATGCGCGCAGTCTTATTACATGTAACGGGGCAGTAAGACCTTATAACTAATATAGCTCATATTCAGTTGTAAGGAAAGAAGTACTTCTTACGTTATTATTTTAAAATTCTTAATAGAAATGAATAACATTTTCTAGAGAAGAACTATGTAGCTTTCTTTTCATCGTACGTTAGCTGTCTCCTTAAAAATGAAAATTCGGTCTATTCGATTTTTCACTATTTTCGAGCTTATTTTTCTATTCAACTTTATGATTCGAAACTGTTTTTAAATCAATGTTTCACTTCGCAAAGATGTCATTAGATAAAATATATATAAACTTTTCTCAGTTTTTTTGGAAAATTTCAAGGATTTTGTGATTCGTCGATCAAAGCATAGTAAATTTTTACATCGATATTTCAAGGAAGAAGAAGAGCAAAACTGTTTTCATGTAGTTAATTTTAATTGCTAATTTTCGAATAAGGAATATTATTGAGATTTTCTCTTGATATCTTGCAGGAACTCGATATCGACAACCGTAAACTGACTACAGGATTTTTTTGCATTATATCATATGTATTGTTCCCTTTACGCCACAATGAACCAACTATTATTATAATTATGGTGCACCATTTGCTGGCAAGTCTTGGAGGATTTAACGCTTGTGCATGAAATAAAAACTGTCAACAATACCTGCTAAAAGGCGATTCTTCTTAAGTCCAATTTGACGAAAAGGCGATTTATTAAAAGCTCTTATGCTTCTTTATCAAATTACAAAATTGATGTTTTGTCTTCGAATGTTTTTTTTTTTTTTTTTGTATTTCACTTTATGTAGAAATCATTAGAAATGTAACCATGAAACGTACACACTTAAAATCAAAACTTATATGCGATCCTAAGCAGAAATGAATAGAGTTTGAGACAATTAGAAAATAAATGCCAGACATTATATAGCATAATAAAGATATGAAGCGCTTTTCTACTTGTTACTTTTTTTTTATGATTTTCTCATTTGAAAACGATAGTATCCAACATAGCACCTAAACATTGAACAATGTTGTTTTGCATAACTTTATCAACTTTCTCTTCCAAATGCCGTTTTGGATCTTGTTTGCCAACATTTTTAATGGCTAATTGTTCGGGAGTCATTTTTTCTTCATCTTCTAAAGCCTTTAAGAACAACATAAATATTATTTAAATAAATTTCTCTGCTATTAGTAGTATAATACACATTCGTCAATACCTTATTATAATTTTTAGCCAATTCAAGCATCTCCTGTACCGTACTCTCATTGATGGAGCAATGATCATTATAATCGGCCAGTGTAAGACCGTCCTTCCATGATTTCTTGTGCAAGTTTAATAACATTTTCTGCTCCAATTCATTCTTCCGATAATTAATACTAATCGAGTAGTAATGGCGATTCAGGCCATGTATTAAAGCCTGAACGGAAGGTTTTTGCAGGTGTCCCAAATTAGAGGTAGTTTGACGGGGCTCTTGACCCAATACTAGCATGTTGGGATTGATTAAACGAAAAGCATCTATAACCACTTTCCCTTTAACAGACTGTATAGGATCAACTACAACTGCCACAGCTCTTTCGGAAAGTGCTTCGAAGGATTGTTGTGTATTAATGTCTACTCCAGACAACCAACAACCGAAGCCCGGATGTGAATGATACCATCCTACAACCATTTCAGGCCGACCCGTTTGTTTTAACATATCCAACATTTTAGCTTGGAAGACGGGATCTACGGCTTCTACTGAGACTCCAGTTCCAGTCTGAGGCATAGCGAATACATCGATAACTTGAACTGTATAATCATCAACAAATTCACCTAACATTAAACCCATCACTTCCATAGGTACACCAGCGCGACCATGTTTAAGCATTTTTAATAAAGCCAATGATGATATATAAACTTGTTCAGCGGTATCCACGACAGGAGCATCAGTTGGCGGTGGCGCTTGCGGCATAGCACCGCCCAAACGTAACAAGCGATCCATTTTCTGTAAATTAAAAAAAAATCTTCATAACAAGCACTTAAGTTTTAAAATTATTCGATTTTTACTTAGTATTTTGAGGAAAATTTGCAAAAATTCACTAAATTTCTGAGAAATTCAAACAGAATTTACTTTAACAAGTAATACAACACAGCAGAATTCTTACTTCTTTTTTTTTTTTCGCTTGACTTTTTACTACATATTCAGATTTGACAGTTTGAAATGTGCAAAGTAATCAACTACAGCATTGCCAGCAATAGCAAAAAGAAATAAATTAACGAAGCCAAGAAGTTAACAACTCACTTTTGAAAGATGATACTAGCGTGCAGAATGATACGCGTTATATTATATAAATTCAATTATTCTACAATTTAAACATCATCAACCGTATGTGTGAGTATGAAACGTGTTTTTTTTTTATCATTCCGAGTATTTTATATATTATACTAATTTATATAAGTAAATGGACTTATTAAGATTTAAGAAAAAAAGAATCTTTATATAAATGATTTTACAAAAATTTCATAAAAATTTTTCAAAGAAATGTCTTAATAGATTTTTATTTTATTTTTTAATTTTTTTTTTTCTTTTTTCAAACACCATCAGCGTTAATCCCTTTCACTATCTATTTGAACATAGCGTTAAGCAATTAATTGAACTTATAAAAAACGTTGATTGTATTGTTATGTTATTTCTGTATATACAAGTAGGTGTGCGTGTTTGTTTAAATTGTGTTACGGTAGAAAACACAATTGAACTTTTGAAATGTTATGCGTTATTTTACAATCGACGTTTTTTCTATATGTAAATCATTTAAATATATTTAATATTAGCACTATACCACCATTCATGTTTGATTATCCTTCCATAACACATCTCACCTTAAAAAAAAAAAACATCTTTTTAAATGCCACTTAAAACCAAACGTGCTTACATAGGCAAACATACATGTTTCTGTTCATGATTATTCATGATTATAGGTTACGTTTATTAAAAGCAAGTGCAAACAATATTGAATTTCTAACAAGTTGTTATTCTTGTTACTGTTTTTGTTATTGTTAATAATCTGTCAATACACACACACACGTATGATTATATCAATTCATTAGGAAATTGTTAACGCTTTTTCTAACGAAAAGAATATCGATATGTAAATGTGAATAATGTAGGTTGATTTTTTATACGAATTAAGTTATATATATATATATATACATATATATATATATATATAGTTGATAAAGCAGCACATGTTATAAAAACATTTGTTAAGAAATGATAACAAAAATTTTTCCTTTTTAATGAGGTCATTGAACTCCTTTTATTAGCTGTTTTTTTTTTCTTTCGATATATGAATTAATTTCTTTCGTTTTGCATTTAATTTTATGCTTCAATTTTACTATACTCCATCTTCAACAATTTTCGAACTACAGTAGACAGCAATATAATTCTATGATTTAATATAAATTTTTAACAAAATTATCATAATTTTGGGAACAAATTTTTTCATTAGATCCCACCATAATCGAATAGGTAATAAGAATGCATAAATCTTTGTTCAGAAACACTCACTTTTGTATATATGTATATGTGCGTGAAAAAAATCTTGCAGATCTACCTGTTGTCAGTCTCTTGCTTTGTATCCTTTTTGTATGATGTAGTGCTTTACTTACCGGTTCTCAGAGATACGAAAGTTGTTGTGGGTATGTGGATGGCATTGTAATAGAAATCGTGGCCAAGAAGTTAAGCCAAATTTATTAAATTTCAACAGGAGCAGCTAATAATTTTATAAAGTGTGCTGTCAGGAAAACGAACTGTAATTGGTTTGCAAAAAGACAGAGATAGGAATAATAATAACAAGCAGGAAAAATCTGTGAGAATAGATTAGCATATAAGGGTGGATGGTTACAAGATAGTATCCTCACTAGCTGTTGTCATTTACTTCGGCCTTGATGGCCTCATTCATTTCATATCAAACATCCAGACGTCTCTTGGCACCAAAACGTCTCTGACAAGAACTATATCAAATATTGGAGAGCCGAAAGCAGCCATACGAAAAATATTTGTCAGTGTGTTGAATGGGCAGGTGCCCATTGTCGTGAAATCAATGTATCGAAAATTGGCGATTATATATCGTCTTAGCTAGATTTTAAACCGTGAAGCAGGAGAAGCTGCGTTCATATTGGCAAGCACTCTACCAATCAACATTTAGGGTAAAGAGATAAACCACATCTACAAACGGCCCCGTTACCGCGAGCGCTCTCTAAATGGCATAATGGAAGATGGGCGTTTAGCCGCGATGAGAATATGGCAATCACGATGGGAAAGAACGACAAAAAGAAGATGGACGTTACAGCGAGCGCACTCTAAATGGCATAACAGAATTTGGGCGTCTAGTCTCGATGAGAATATGGCAATCACGATGGGAAAGAACGACAATAAGAAGATGGACGTTATAGCGAGCGCTCCCTAAATGGCAAAACGGATGATGAGCGTCTAGTCGCGATGAGAATATGGCAATTACGATGGGAAAGAACGACAAAAAAAGAAGATGGACGTTACAGCGAGCGCTTTCTAAATGGCATAACGGAAGATGAGAGTTTAGTCGCGATGAGAATATGGCAATCACGATGGGAAGGAACGACAAAAAGAAGATGGACGTTCGTTCGTTCTTATTCCAAATGTAATATAATGGACTGAAAGATTGCAGGGTAAATTACTACCTTCCCCAGTTTTTGATTTGTCATGTTGGATTCAGGCAAGATAACTTACCGAACTGTCCGGAATGTACGGGTATAGAACAAAATATTCAGTGCTTTATTTCTTACTACAACAGATTTGTGAACGATCGTCATCAAATGGCATCCAGAGAGATATTGCAACGAGCAGTGCTGCGGTCTGGAGTGTTGTTGATGCGTATTTGAGATAATGTGGATACTTATTGGAGATTTAGCATTTTTGATATTTTAACGCGTTTTACAATTATTAAATGATCCGTATTGTAAAATGGCTAATATTTCACTAAACGCGTAGTGCCCTAGATGATAGCTTGGTTTTATGTCTGTTATTGAAACAAGGTTTGCTAAGTCCGTAACACGAAATGGATGAGATATTCGTAGACTGCGAACCACTGCATCCGTTTCAAAGTGAGCGCGTGCTTTCTTCTTCTTCTTAATTTACTTGTATGTGTTTTTTTGTCTAAATTTTAGAATTAATTTTTTTTTATTAAAGTTAATAGTACTAATGTACAACTTTATCTCCGCCGTTTCTTTGCGACATGCGCGGTGCTTTATTGTAAGAACTTGGTTACATATTAGTTTGGCGAAAAAGAAATCCATTATTTTTATATGAACTTCAGGACTTTATTTAACATACTTCGGATTGTCCGATTTG
>KK351013.1:706875-718527 GCA_000671755.1 Glossina brevipalpis
ATCTACCGAAAAAATAATGGATTTTTTTTTCGCCAACCTAATATATAATCTTCATTAGCTTTCAATTAATAAACCTTTTTTCTACATACATATATACATATTGTATGTTAGTTGCTAGGTGTGTTGTGTGTGACAAACATAAACAATACAAACAATCTTCGAATTCTAAACGAATATAAGGAATTTTCTTAGCAATTTTTGATATATAACTTTGAATTTTATTGTTTATCTTATTTCGTTGAGTACATTTTGTTAAAGAAAAAAAGAAAATGTCACCCAAAGGTATGTATATTACATGTAAATAGCAAAAAAAGAAAAAAAAAACAAAAAAAATCTATTTAAATGAGTAATAGTTACATACATATATAGTCATTGTCAACAGGATCTCAGCCATGATATATAGATTTACATTAATTTTCAAAGTATTTAAAAAGCATGTGAAAATCCTTAAAAATATCAAGAAAAAAAAATAATAATTCATTTATAAAAACTTTAAAATCATTTCATTGTGTAGTATTTATGTACTTCTTTTGTTTTTTTTTTCTTGGTTTTTTTTTTCCTCTGTCATTGTTAATCTTATTATGTATAATCGTACATACAAAAAACATAACTCAGTAGAGGATCCATTCAATATAATGATTAAATAAATGAAAAAAAAAAAAAAAATAAAAAAGATGAAATGCATCAGCGCACATACATTCTCTCAATATATATATATAAATATATTTTTTTTCTCATAATCATATGTATATAAAACGTTTCTTTATTTCCATTTATAATTTCATTTACTTTTTTTTTTAATTTTATCTTAAGTTTAAAAAAAAACAAAACAAATAAAAAATCTTTAATATTAAAAAAAAAAAAAAAAAAAAAAAAAAAACAAAATTGAAAAAAATAATTTTACTTATATGGATCTATAAATGTGTATGTGTATGTATATGTATAGACCATTTATCGTCGCCTATTGGAAGCGCAAAAGAATCGCACTCATGTGGATCCGGAAGTGACTTTACAATTTTTGAAGAGCGCCGTCTATTATTTCCTAACGGATAAAGAGAACTCACAGGGTCACCTGCAGGCCATCGAGAGTATATTGGATTTTAGTGAAGCCGAAAAACTAAATATTAATAAAGCACGTACAGGAAAATAAAGAATTAAAATTAAATTTGCGAAGATGAGGCTACATAGAGTTTTTCACTAATGGCGCTTTTCCGAACGAACTTCGTATTACAATCAACTCAGATACTTTTGGTGGTGAACTTTTGGCGGCCATATTATGCCAAGCTTTTTTTTCAATTCACTTCACGGAATGGAAATACAGCAGGGGCAGTCTATCATTATTATTAATTAAAACGGATTAGCTTCATATCTTGAAACAAATTATTAAGGCTTATAAATTCCGCAAACCGAACGAACAGTCAACTTTCCGTGAATGAAATTTCATTTATCTAATGTTATAAGCTCTCTCTCTCTCACATATGCCAAGAGGATAAAAGGATTTCTTATTCCTAAGAATGATTTTTTGCTTATAAAAATCACTATTCAAACTTCGTTAATGTCATTAAAGCTAATTTGCGAATGATTTGCGCGTTCGGATGTAAATTTTCAATGCTAACGTCGTTTTATGACATGAAGTGGTGGTATCAGAGGTGCGCCTATTTCCTGATTTTCTACGCAAAGCGTACTTGATAAATTTTTATCATTAATACATTATACAAGATCCAACGATCGCTTGTAATATTCTCTTCACGGTTGGCACTTTTGTGCTTTATTGATATGAATGAATTGATATGAATTGATTGGTTCTAAAGCATCTATGCTTTAATCGAATCAGTAATTTTATAAAAATTATAAATATATTTTTTTTTGTTAAATCATTTTATATTGTATGTTCTTATTCATATCATCGATAAGAATAAATTAAAAGGACAATTAAAAAAAATTTGAAAATTTGTACGGATATAATCTCGAAAGAAGCAAAAGTATGACAAGGCGCCTTCTGTGAAAAGACCCTATATATATATAAAGTATAAATTAAATAAATAAATAAAAATTTTTCAAAATAAATATTATTTTTTGTTATAAAAAGAAATTGAAAATATTTTGTAAAATATTTGTTTCAAATGTAAATCTAATTTTAATAATAGTTAAGTTCTATTCTATTCTCTCTGTTGTTTTTGTTTTTCTTGTTTTCTTGTTTCTCTGTATTATCTATATAGTGTATGTTTACAAAGCTTAAACGTCCAATATTATTAGCGAAATTAAATTTTAAAAAAAAATTTGCAATTAATAACTAATTTTAATTAGTATAAATTTATCCTTTTTTTTATATATATACAAATATATAGAAAATATATTTAAAATAACTATTGATGATATTAGGTTTTTAAAATGTTTTAAATATGAACCGGTTGGTAAAAAATTGCAAATTTATTAGAAGAATAATCGAAATGTTATTAAAAAAAAAAAAAACTAATCAAAATTTTAATAGAATTTGTTTTGATATAACCATTCATCATCAGAGATAATATAGAGAGATATATACATAAATGAAAATATCTAGTAGTTATTATTCATATACAAGAAATTAATATAATAATAATGGGTTCTAAGTATAATAATAAAAAATAAAAATAAAACGCCTACTGAAATTTTAAATAGAACGCTTGCTATATGTAGGCGTGTATCTTAAAAGAAATTCGTTTTTATAAAAATTATAAAGGAGGACTCTTTGGAAAGATTATATATTACGGTTCGAATCAATCAATATGGATTTGAAATTTCCATACACTCGTATATTTGGTTATTGTTAATATTGAATGTACTCTGAGCGAAATAAGTCGTAAATGATTTTAGAAATTATGTTTAAAAGCGTTGCTATTGTTAATAATTTATTCTTCTCCTATACTTTCAATCCCTTCTACACCCACTTCAGTCATACGAGTTTATCTAATCGTCATATTTTCGAGTAGATTTAAGATTGTTTTTCACATTTTTTTCTTCTTAGAAAAATCGGCTAAAATCGTCTCCAAAATTTATTTTCCAAATTTGTTAAGTTTTTAACTCTTTGCTACTTTGAATTTTGCGAAAAGTAGAAAATTATACGGATCCATATGCGACATTTTTAAGAATAAATCCGTGAATCTGTGAGCGGGTGTATTACTTCATTCCCTTTAATTATTTATCTTAAAAACCACATGACGATACGAATACATCCAAATCAATTGCCTCTATTGATATTAGTTTGGGGAAAAACAAATCCATCCAACCTTATATGAACTTCAGGACTTTATTTAACATTTCGAATTGGAAAATAATGGATTTCGATTTCCCCAAGCTAATATTAGTTAACCTAAAAAAAGAGAAGTAATTTCGGACTGATTAAGTCTGGTTTGATAGAGCCGACTCATTATATAAATGACAAAAAGTTATATAAAATTTATATAAAATTCTAAAATGGCGAAAAATGCCGTAATTGATCGGACATTATGACAAATTCACCAAACAATGTGTTTGCAAACTCGGGACTATGCATTCATATCTAGTTTCTTATGAAGAACTGCTGGGTTAACATCAGTCTTTAACAATTTTGTCAACAATATGTGGAGAAAAAGTAATTAGAAAAAAAACGCCGACAAGAAGTTTGTTTAAACAAAAAAATCCTGCTATAACTAACAATTAAATGTCATGCATTTCGCTGAACAGACATCTGTCAATTAATTAGTAAATAATTCGTTTTTTGATATTTTTTTGTTACTACTTTTTTAACTTAGCAGACTAATCAGAAAATTAATTTTGTTTAGGAGTTGGGGTTTTATGCTGATGGATAGATTTACAAGTTTTTCATTATTGTTCGTATTTTTATTAGTTTGTTTTAACTGCGTACATAAAGATGGCTCTGTCCTAAAATGAAAGCTGCCTCAAATGTAGAATTTTTGCATGAGTATGTGTTATACTCAATTTAGCTTTCAGAAATCATATGGACATAAACAACATTAATATATGTCATATTTTGCATAAGCGGAATGAATCAGAAAGGAAAACGAAATTAATTCACTTTTCTATATGATGAATGCAAAGAAATTTTATTTAATCGATTGAACATTAATTTATTCTAAGATATTTTAAGAAATTTTGTTTACCCAAATCAAAAAGGAATGATTGAATACGGATAACAAAACAAGTTCACGGAACAGAAAAGGAAACGTTTCTTGAAAAAAAAAATGTTCGCTTAGGATACGAAACGTCGCCTCATTTAACAATTTATCAGTCACAATTGACTTCATGGGATAAAGACACATATTTAAAGGCAATTTAGTTTCGAATATCCTTAGAATAGTACGAAATAAAATTTATTTATTTAAATGTGTGAAACTGTAAATAAAAATAATAAATATATAATAATAAATATTATTACAAGGATTATAATGGAATGGAATGGATTTTGAGTACCTTTTTCCAACTTGGAAATGTACTTTTGCGTTTTTAATCATCCTTCGATGTTTACGTATTTTACGGCCGAGTTATTAAGGCAGAAAAACGTTGATGGCTCTTTTATTATGTCTTTTCAACACGGCACATTTTAAAAATCTTTCTCACATACTATCTATCTTAATGTTAGACATTACTTTAAAGAAAACAAAACTATCTCTCATTGCATTTTTCTCTTTTCGTTCTTCAAGGTTTCAATCTTCAATATTTGATAAATTCCTCATCGTGCCATTTCCACATTGTCAGTCTTCACATTCTGCCATTCAGTCTGCACATTGTGCTATTCAGTCTTCGCATTGTGCCATTCAGTCTTCACATTGACCCATTCAGTCTTCACATTGCGCCATTCAGTCTTCATATTGCGCCATTCAGGCTTCACATTGAGCAAATCATTCTTCACATTATGCCATTCAGTCTTCACATTCTGCCATTCAGTCTCCACATTGTGCTATTCAGTCTTCACATTGTGCCATTCAGTCTTCACATTGCGCCATTCAGTCTTCACATTGCGCCATTCAGTCTTCACATTGTGCCATTCAGTCTTTACATTGTGCCATTCAGTCTTCATATTGCGCCATTCAGTCTTCACATTGAGCCAATCATTCTTCACATTGTGCCATTCAATCTTCACATTGAGCCAATCATTCGTCACATTGTGCCATTCAGTCTCTACATTGTGCCATTCAGTCTTCACATTATGTCATTCAGTCTTCACATTATGCCATTCAGTCTTCACATCGTACCATTCAGTCTCTAAATTGTGCCATTCAGTCTTCACATTGCACCATTCAGATGAAGGCGACGCAAATAAATTGTAATATTAAAGTATCTTGAAGAAATCTTTAATTAGGATATATTTTTTCGCTTTAAAATAGCAACATCGTCTAAATAGAGTTAAAAATCGTTGTATTGGTAACACTGAATCTAATTTTGTTGAGTTGTCAATGTGAAAAATTGTCATCTTCATACGGTTCGTTGTTGCTGAATTTTCGTTGCGTGCGGTTCTTGTCGCTTTTTATCCATCAATTTGATAGTGTTAAAGAAATGAAGTTTTTATCTAATTGATAAAACGAAAAAAAAAAAAAACAAGAATAAATTAAAGAAATAATTTGAAAATATTTAATTTTATGTGTAAACGTCAAAGCGGTCCAAAAATATTTCGTCATTAAAGGTGTGTTCGAGCATGCTGTGGAAATTTAAAATTATTTTTCTTTTGATTGTTATTGTTTACTGATAAGCGGTGGGACAATTATTTAAAAAGAAGTCCTTGATCTTGTGTGATAATTTTTTTTTTTTTTTTTTTTTTCGAAAAACAAATAATTGGATTCATTGATATTAAAACATTAATAATTCTTGTTTTTTTTCTCCAAGAACAACGTAAATTTGTTCAGGTTATTATGTTTGCCTGGGTGTTGATGTGATTGATTGCTGGTTGTAGCGAAGTAGGAAAAAAAAAAGGAAATAAGGTGTTTGTGCTCACAACAACAAAATCGGTTAAATGTCTCCTTAATTAGCAAATTTTTTTTCACATGCTTTTAATTATAAAAGTAAGAAAAAATTGAATAATAACTACTTGTTACAAATATTGTGTTTTTATTCGCTGTCATCGGTGCACCAACAAAATTTTTTTTTTTTAAATCTCATAAGCATATGGCTCTGTGTGTATGGGCATTACTGGCTATTCGCAAGTATACAGGGCGATGTGTAAATAAATAAACACGTAACGAAGAGTAAGAAAATCAACAAGAAATTAACTACTACTGCAAAACTACTTTTGAAGGTAGCTTTCATATCTGTTTTTGGAATCTTGCTTTGAAACGAATGAAGTCTTTTTTTTTTCTTTTTGTTTTTTTTTTTTTCTTTGAATTATTTGGAAATTAAAGACAGTAGTTTCTTTCTTAAGCGGTTTAGATTTACGTTACATACCGTTCTTCGGTATATCTTGTCGACAAGAAGTGTAAAGATAAAGATATCCTCTTGGTAAACGGTATGCCAAGGTGTTGTGAACTCAATCATTATTTTACATTTAGATCGTAATTTATCCTCGTGTATTAATTTTCATAATTATGCTTTTTCAAAATTCCTTTGCCAGAGCCATACACACACACACCTGTACACAAACGTAAACGTAAAATTTTTATGCATAACTGCTGACTTCTTCGGATTGGATTTCCATCTGGTCTTTCTTTCCCTCGTTTGGTAAGTTAATAATAATAAAATCACGATTAAAGATCCGCTTAAAATTTCATTCTAATTGTTTTGTTACATTTCATGCTGTTCTTTTAATATGAAATTTTTTTTGTTTTTCTTTTTTTTTATTTAATACTAAAATTTTTTTTAACGTTCTGAAACTGGTTTTAATAATACTCGTTTATAAGTTTCTCTGTCTAGTTAGTCTCTTGACGTTATTTTATTTTTCATCATCAATACTTGATGTGCATTTAATCGCCTTTTCGTTCGTTTTGTTAAAAAGAGTTCCAATCAAATTGCTAGGTTCAGTGTGCATACAAACACACACACACACACACACACATACACACACATGAGAAGGTTGATTTTCTTGTTGCATTCCACCTTGTGGTATTGGCTTTTATTTAGTAAGCACAACACTCCCTTCCATCATTTAGTAAGTACATGATTGCGTGGTTGTTGAGCTTGGTCTTTTTATTGCCTTTTGTTTACTTTTCCATTATTTATATTTGTTGATCATGTTCACCTTGGTGTCGGCGTTCATCAATCTTCGTCTAGGTACATTGTGATAAATTAAATTCACAAAGGAGATATTGAAGTACTATCGTTGTCATAACGAGCGGAGTACAGCAACGTAAATTAATCTTCAACTTTTATAAAACTACGGTCTTTAGCAATTCAGAGCAACTCGATGTATATGTATTAAAAGATCTTCTGGATTCTTTTTACGGCTATATGTAGGAGTTGCATGAGATTATATAAAAGTATTTTAATTTAATTGAATTTATTTAGTAATATATAATAATAATAATGAATATGATTAATTAAGAATAATAAATAATAATAATAAAAATGATTAATTAAGAATAATAGATAATAATAATAATAAAAATGATTAATTAAGAATAATAGATAATAATAATAAAAATAACGGATTAAGAATAATAAATAGTAATAATAAATATGATTAATTAAGAATAATAGATAATAATAATAAATATGATTAATTAAGAATAATAAATAATAATAATAAAAATGATTAATTAAGAATAATAGATGATAATAATAATAAAAATAACGGATTAAGAATAATAAATAATAATAATAAATATGATTAATTAAGAATAATAGATAATAATAATAAATATGATTAATTAAGAATAATAGATAATAATAATAAAAATTAATAAATAAGATTAATAATAAATAATAATTTTAAAAATAATCAATTGAGAATAGTGAGAATAGTAAATAGGAATAATAAAGATGATTAGTTAAGAATAATAATGAGAATAATAAAAAAAGTGATCGATTAAGAATGATAAATAATAATAATAAAAATAATGAATTAAGAATAGTAGATAATAACACTAAAAGTGAATAAATAAGAATAATAATAAAATTAATAATAATAAAAAAAATAATTAATTAATAAAACTATGAGGAATAAAACCTCCGCTTCCTTGCAAATACATTGCGATATGCCTATATTGGTTTTTCATGGGTACCGTCTTGAGACTTAGCGCCATGGCTCGTTAAAGTGCAGACTAATTCCAGAGACGTTAGTCACCGTTCTCCGGGCTTTGGAACAATCCCCGCAACGGGCCTCCGCAATTCCCGAAGTACCAGATCAAACACTTTAGGTACAGACAATTATTTCCCTATGGTCGAAGGATTAATCCATCCTAATTTACCAACAATCAGCCACGATATTCCCCGAAGGTTCATAACGATTCATAGCGATCAGGCAACTGCACAACACACTACCTAATTTTTCTGATTATTATGTAGTTGGAAAGATATCGATACATTCAGCTAACGTTTCCGGTGTTCCCAGTTCAACTACTATCTCAATCAGTCATAGATACACTGCCTCAGTAGTATTATGGTCTATAGAGAAGAGAAAACATCTAAAATAGATACAACTTCCGAGCTTCTTCCTACAATCAGAAAAATAACCGTCGTCGGGAATTAGTAGTTAAAATCTTAATCTCATTTAGCCGCCATGGAAACCATGACGTTGATAAGACTAAGACCACACAGAGGTAGAGATTCGGCCATTTATGTTCCGCTGGATTCGGATACAGAATTTCCCTAGCCACATTGCGATATATAAAAGTAAGATGTTAGACAATTGTAAAATTAAGATCAGTACATAGCTGAGAAGGACTATATAAAGCTTTTACTTTTATTACCGGCCGCCGGAGCCCCCGAAAGCAAGCGATGGTTTTACTACCGACTTTATTGTATTTTTACTAATAAAACAGTCTTGACGATTAAATAAAAATAATTGTGTTCAGGTAAAATTACATCCGCCCTATATTTGGAGTTGACAAACTGAATTTTTTTGCATAAATATTAGTTTGGGGAAAAAGAAATCCATCCAATCTTATATGAACTTCAGGACTTTATTTAACATTTCGAATTGGAAAATAATGGATTTCTTTTTCCCCAAACAAAAAGAAATCCATCCAATCTTATATGAACTTCAGGACTTTATTTAACATTTCGAATTGGAAAATAATGGATTTCATTTTCCCCAAACTAATATATCACCACAAAAGCCTTGTGGAATATAAGACGCGACTTCTTTTACATCGGAAAATGTGTAGCCCATGATCACGCATTGATAATCGACCACCGGATTGAGACTAAAGCGAATTTTTCTGATTGTGTTTCAGTCGAATGTTGAAATTCTTAGAAAAATCAATTATTACCAAAATTATTAAATTGGTTATATTACTCATGGACAATATCAAGATAGATATTCCAGAATCAATTGAGAATTTCTTCAAATTTGGAACGAAACTCATATAAATTCTTGACGAATATTATATTTGTGGTATTTTAGTCTCTTTTTATTTCTGAAAGTTTTAATTGTAGTTAATTTTAATTTTAATTTCAGTTAATTAATTTAATTTAAATAAAAAAAAAAAACAAAAAAATTAAAGCACCCCAAGCTCGGCGAAAATATGTTAAGCATGTACGGGAAGAAGTAAACGAGAATTCTGTCGAAAGTTATTTGTGAGATTTTTTTCCCGAAACTTGTGTTTTAACGCTCAGCTTGATCAATCTCTGCCTATGATGATCAAATAAAGTTTCTAGGCAACGAAATCATACATAACCTCACAATCTTCACTCAGTATAATACTTTTGAACTTTATCTACAAATAGTGCAAACTATTAAACGTATACGTCTTTCTAGTTGTTTGCAGAAGTATTGTTTGCGAAATTAAACGTAAATATGTCGGTCACGATTGAGAATAATAAAATTTCTCATAAATTTAAACTTTTCATTATCATTACATTTAGAGTCCGCACACAATTTCTAAAGAGAAATGATTTTTATATCTTCATAGTTCGCAAATTGTTTTTTTAAAAAATTGCGTTTTCCCTTTTTAGAAGTCAGAGTAGTGTTGACTGATATAAATAATGTTGAGAACTTAATCCAAGACAAGAAACTTCGTTCGTTTTCTTTCTTTTCTTTTTTTTTTGCACCCATTACGGTTATCACTTCGTTTAGGAGTAGTAAGGTTCACTATCTCTACATTCTATACTAGTAGAGTAGTAAGCTTCACAATCTCTACATTCTCTACATTCTATACTAATTCTTCATCATTACCGGACTTATTAAGTTTTATCTTGCTCCTTGTTTGTTTATCTGCATGTGGTGCGTCATGTAAATAATTAAAGTTTGAAGTAAAATCTTAAGAATTTTGCCCATTTGCTGTATTAAATTTCAAGGACAGAATTTCAAAATAGCTCTGAGCTGGATTTTTTTTATTTTTTAGAATTTTATCTTTAAAAATTTTTTAAAAAAATTAACCCTACATTTTAAAACAATTCTTCAGTATATATAATAATAATAATAATAATGATAGTAGTAATAAGGTAGACCTTTAAAGATGTGGTTTAAACCAGATTGTTTTTTCACTTGGTTTTCTTTCCCTATATTCTACATGAACATATATATATATATATATATATATACACATGTTTAGCATTCGTTATCTGACAATATGTGAGTTTTTAATCAGATTATACTCTTCTTTTTTATAATACACACCCACTTAGGGTGTTCCTTTTTAATTCCCTTTGTAAACAAAAAAAAAAAAAAAAAAAAAAAAAATGAAAATGAAAATAAAAACCCGACATCATCATCATCATCAACACCATTGTCGGTATGTCAACAGGTAAGGCAAACTCATGATTGTTTATGTTACTCTTTGCGTAAAAGTTGTTGTGCCAGATACAGAAAAAAGGCGTCTTTTTTTGTTTCATAACCTGAAACAAAGGCATGACCTTTTTATTTATTTACACGTACCAAAGATAATAGATTGAGGTCAATTCAAATTCTATAGGTAATGACGTTGATGACGATGAGTGGCAATTGAATTGGAGCACAAAAATTAAGCGAGAGAGAGAGAGAGAGAGAGAGAGAGAGAGAGAGAGAGAGAACATTTATGCATTGGAAACCTTTAGAAAATATAGGCTAAGGTGACGGCTTTGCCGTAATTAAGATCGCTAAGATCAATATGACGAATTTGTACTATTTTAGGAGCCTAAAGGCAGAGGTTACCAGTTTTTTGTAAAAGTTTCCTTTGTTGGCAAAGTTTGCCTTATTTGTTTGTGTCTCTACTGAGAAGGCAGTAACCAGTTAGGTAACCAGCATGTTTCAACCCCGGTGATACGAAAAACCTTTTGATACAGAAATGAATATAATAACTTTCTTTATGTAACATTTCCACTACGAGCGCTCTGATTAGGCTGACTAGGTATATAGGAGGTCATTCAATTTGTAGTTTTCTCCTAACCGTAAGTAAAACACGCTTTTGATTGAGATATGGGTCAAGTATCTTCTTAATAGTTATTGTTTGGATGTTGCGATTATAGGTAGAATATATCACTCAAAAAGGGTGTGAAGTTATATTTAAATATAACTAGCAAAGACACAAACCAAAACTGTTAACA
>KK351013.1:728723-745035 GCA_000671755.1 Glossina brevipalpis
TAGTAGTAGCAGCAGTAGTAGTAGCAGTGGTAGTAGTAGTAGCAGTAGTAGTAGCAGCAGTAGTAGTAGCAGCAGTAGTAGTAGCAGCAGTAGTAATAGCAGCAACAGTAGTAGTAGTAGTAGTAGTAGTAGTAGTAATAGCAGTAATAGTAATAACGTAAAGTTCAGAAGTAACTACCCTTTTCGTTTAATTTTTTTTTTTTGAATATTTTCAACCAAAAACTATTCATTGTTTAGGTAGCTCTAAATGTAACAAGGAACGACTCGCTACTAAACTATAAAGATAACAAAACGGTTCTATCTTGAAAATATTCCATAGTGTCTCCCAGCTCTTTTTTTTTTTTTTTCTTTTGAAAAACTTGTGTAATACTTTGATCAAACATTAAGACCAATACTCAAGTTAAATTGGGCGGGTATATTGAGTAATAAAAATATTTTCGTTTCTAAATTGGTAGCGCTATGGCAGACATCTTTGTCAAAATTCACGTTATTGCCTCAATTACGCTTTATTTTCGATTATTTATGATGAGTTTTGAGAACATCAGCCGGTGCTTTTCACGCCTCCGACGATATGTATTTCTTATAAGAAAAGCGAAAAAGTAATTTGTAGCGAAATTTGAGTTGCTTGATAGATAGCCTTTATTATGTTCAATCATTTCAACGGTTCGAAGGCGTCGAAGCATATGAAAACTCGGATTACAACTTTAGAGAATAATTACTTACTTAGACTCATATCGAATTAATGTGTGGCTTATGAAGCGAATTCGAAATTTCCAAAATATTAGTCGAACATTTTCCTTGAAGTGTTTTGAGCATTATAATGTGAATATATTTACTTTTTCCAAATATACGAGAAAAGGGAATCTGACTCATTTTACTCTATACGTGTGGGGTACCTGTCGTTCCTTTCCGCTAAACAGGTTTACAACTCAAAAAACTTTATTTTAAATGTTAATCTCAAGTTTTTTTCTTTTAAGTTTTGCCAAAATAGATTTCGCTCAACTGCATCTAAAAACCTATACATTAAAAAACTAACAAAAAACTAAAAAACTAAAGTTAGTTCTGTTTGTTTGAGTAAAGTTTTTCTTATATTTTTACAACATACATGTATTTCGTTTGTCTGGGGCGAAGTAAATATTTAGGTTTGTAGTATGCAAATTGCTTAAGTACTCTTCTTTGCCTAAAAGTTTGTTTTTTTTATATATTTAGGTGTACAAATAAGTTTTTGCCGTTTTTTTTTTATCAAAAATTAAGAATTTATTGTTAAAGAAGGGGGTCCACTACATTTCAATCAAAGTATTGCCCTTCACTAGTTGTTATTTTTCCCCATCTTTTATGCAACATTCAGATACCATGAATCAATCCAATTTTTGAAATCTTCATATGACGTAAAGCTCTGTCCAGACACACCATGAGCCATCAACCGCAATAAGTGATGATCGGAAGAGGCAATGTCCGGTGAATACGATGAATAAGATAGGACTTATCAATTGACGTCGCAACATGGGAACGGCCGTTTCCATGCAGCAGAATAACCTTGTACTGCCTGGAGTATTAATGAGTATGTTTTTTCTTGAGTGCTCGGCTCAAACTCATTAATTGTACCCGGCAGGGAGAGAGCTTCAGTAATAGTTTCCTTCAGCTTGAGCGCGACACGTACACTTTCGGGGTTCCACTGCTTTCTTCGCCCGTCATGTTAAACTAAGCGTTTTTAAACTTTTCAATCCACTCTTTCACTTAAAGCAGCATCATCATATGCTTTTACAAGCAATCGATGCACCTTAGCTGCAGATTTCTTTAAGTTAAACAAGTGAATTAAATCTTATAGACAAAATATTTAAAATTCCCTTAAGGGAACCACACTTAGCCATACAATAAATGATCAATTGTGATTATTGTTAATCAGAAGGAGCAGCGTCTACTGATAACAGCGAAAATGGGAAGCGTGTTTCAGCTTACTGCTGCGAAAATTTCCTGGATCTGTTTTGGGCTCAAATTTCGTTACGTTGGAAACTCACGATACTATGACTTCTGACATATTGCGCCGGTTTTTCGTTCCAACCTGATCAGTCATTGTTGATAGCATTCCATAGTGATGGTTCCATATGGTTGGAAATAACCGTAATTCACCCTACCCATCAGTCAGTCTCGTCCATATTAATAGTTCGCCTAATCTGCTTTTTGATCATTTGTGCTTTGGATACCCTAAAACGACCACTGTTCATCATCCTTAAGCATTGAACAGCATTATCTTTAGAATTAAATAGAAGAATTAAAATTTCTCGCAAATGATACTTATTCAGCCCACAATTTGACATTTTAGTACGAAAAAAATTATACCATACTGATGATACGGAGTCACTAATATTTAAAGGTTATGTTGTAACGAGATGACCAAACTTACGATATCAGGTTTTATGTCTAATAATTTCAGCAAAATCTTTTAATGAGGGTATCTCTTGTCAAACGGCGGAAACTTATTTGTACTCATCATCATATAGTGCTGCCATACTTAAAAAAATGCAAACCTTTGTAAGAAAAATGTCATTAAAACTCATAAAAATATCAAGACCGAAAAATCAGAACATTTGCTTTCCGAGAATTCATTGCATTCCTCCTATTGATGTGAATGGTTATTATCTTGTAAAGGAAGCAGTCGTGCATACTGAATTTTGATTACATGCGCACACACACACACACACACATATACGCAAAATTGCAAATCTTTACATATATAATTTCTCAAAAAAAAATACTGCACAAATCCTTGGAAATGATATCGAATTGAGTTTGATTTTCTCAACACTTGTTAGATTAATAGCGGCGTTTCCAATTGAAGAATTATTGTATAGATTCTATCTATCTTCTTAAGCTTAATTTCTTTGCTAAATTTTGCATAATAATCAATGATTAAATTTTGTTATAAAATGATTTTGCAATTAAGATTCTCTTCGATTAACTTCAAATTTTCATGGAATGAGATTTGCAATCATCTGCAAAGTCAAACAAAGTCAACATCCTGTGCATCTATAAAGTGATTGCACAACGTCGTCTTGATTGTTTTTACCAAAATTTAAACATAATTTTAAATTTTAACTAAATTTTATTAGACTATATTTGTGTCATTGAGCTATTTTTGCTATTTTTCTGCTAAAACTGTTATTACGCCTTTGCGGTAGAATATGCAGGATTTCTGGCGAAATCTGAAAAAAAAAAAAAAATTTTGCCCCGTTGAAGATCTCGCAAATATTTTCAGACTCATCCAGGATTGTTGTGAGAGAAGGCGAAGTTTTTTCTCTCGCCCAATTGCGAACAATTTACCTTAATTTTGCGTCTGGTCAGGCTGAAAAAGCAGCTCATAGTACGCAATTCTCCTCTAGCCACAACAAAAACAAGGCATTACCTTATGCATGGCATCACCAACCATATTCGCATATTATCGTTTGTGATTTTTGAACGATTTTATCGCCCGTTACCAATCGCTTCTGATTACCAACCATTTTCGCATATTATCGTTTATGATTTTTGAACGATTTTATCGTCCGTTATCAATCGCTTCAGAAATGGCTGATTAGCAACCATTTTCGCATATTATCCTTTATGATTTTTGAGCGATTTTATCGCCCCTTATTAGTCGCTTCAGAAATGGCTGATTACCAACTATTTTCGCGCATTATCGTTTGTGATTTTTGAACGATTTTATCGTCCGTTATCAATCGCTTCAGAAATGGCTGATTACCAACCATTTTCGCATATTATTGTTTGTGATTTTTGAGCGATTTTATCGACCGTTATCAGTCGCTTCAGAAATGGCTGATTACTAACTATTTTCGCGCATTATCGTTTGTGATTTTTGAACGATTTTATTGTCCGTTATCAATCGCTTCAGAAATGGCTGATTACCAACTATTTTCGCACATTATCGTTTGTGATTTTTGAGCGATTTTATCGCCCGTTATCAGTCGCTTCAGAAATGGCTGATTACCAACTATTTTCGCCCATTATCGTTTATGATTTTTGAGTGATTTTATCGCTCGTTATCAATCGCTTCAAAAACGGCTGCGTTTTATTTGTTTCAGAAAGGGTTCGTAGGTTCGGTGCATTAATTCGTCTGTGGCCCGAATATTAAAATTTTTCTTTTTGTATCTTTACGCTTTTGCAAATGATTCCAAGTTGTTTTGATCAATGTTTAGTAGTTTCGTAGCGAGTCATAAAATGAAAAGTATCGCATATCCTAAGTTTTTTGAGAGTTCAATGAGCTTTTATCAACAATGCTAGATCAGATCGAAATTAGTGGACTTTTTGCCTTTTGCTAATTTTAATAAATGTCATTTTTTCCCAAAATTTCTACAGATCTATGAGGCGTTATCGGCCTTTGTAGCTGTTTTTTTTTTTTTTTTTTTTTTTTTTCAAAATTTGTGAACTCCTTTTTAAAATTCAAATACTTTAGACTGATTGTAATACTTATGTCAAAATGTTTTTTTTCTTTTCTTCTTTGTTATTTGTTCCAACATGTGCTATAATGTGGCTTGAATAGGATTAGTATTTCGAAATTTACAAAAGTCTAAAGCCATCATCATCAGTTGTGGAAAAAATGCACGAAATTTTCCAATTAATGTTCAATATAATGTTTTGATGCTACTGTTGTTGTTTTTGATGCAATTGCTATATAGAGAGACCTTTTTAAAACAATTTGTACAGAAAAATATTCTACATTTCATTATATACGCGCTGTATAAATACACATTATGTGTACTAAACATATATACACATGCATAATATTATTATAAATGTAAATAAATTCTATATATATACTATGCTGATGATGATGATATATTTCATTTGAATTGATGGAAATTAATTTAGGTTTAAATTTATTTATGTGTTGCTTTCAATTTAAACATATTGATTAATAGTCGAAAATCGATGCCATAATTAGACATTTAATGTAATAAATATTCAAAATTTAATTTATAAGGTTTTATTCAATCAAGAACACACGTATATATATATTGATTAAAATGATTTAAAAGTTTTTCAAAATAAAAAAAAAAAAAAGAGATAAATAAATTACTGCTAATTTAGACCTGCAAAAAGCGATCCTCTTACACTTTTCCTATTAGTTTCTTTTTTCACTAAATGCATAGTTGACATAAGTGATCACTTTTAAAAGTACTTCTTTAATTTATATAAGTTTTAAGTCCGTGTTTGCAATAGATAATCACATCTTCTCTAATAATTCCAACTATTTCGTAGAGAAAACCCCCCTGTATGCGTGTATTCTAAGCGAAGGTAATCTACAGAAATCCTTAGAAATTAAATTATAAATTACCTTCACAAATTTCACAGAATTTTCTTCTTCTTTTGTCTTCCCTATGCTGGTTGTCTTGTACAAGGTCATCTAATTTGTAGTTTCGTAATAAATGTAATAAATTTGTCTTTCAATATATATAGTCTTGACCTTGCCGTTAGAATGTTGTAGAATACGACATTATTCTTCTATCCTCTGAGGTATAGCTTACAGGGCTTGAATCCTTTTTAGATAATTTTCCATGATTTGTCTCCGCATAGTGAGCAATAGCTGCAGGTCTCTTCAGATTCTTGACTAATGATATGAGAAATTATCCCGAATCCTGGAAGAATAAGAATATAAACTTCTGGGTGACCAAAAAATCAAAATAAATGTTGGTATAAAATTGGATCTCCTCCTCCCGCAGGATCAAAAAATGAAGTATTTAAATTTCGATCAGTTAATAATATAGTAATTGCTCCAGCTAAAACTGGTAAAGAAAGTAGTAATAATAAAGCAGTAATAACTACTGATCATACAAATAAAGGTATTCGATCAAAGGAAATTCCTGTTGCACGGGACATCTTAGAGGGTTGGATTTTTTTTAAGATAATTTTCGTTTCATTGTCTTCACATAGCGAGCAATAGCTCGGCCATAACTTGACGGATGTTCGTTTTCAAATGTCTGTCAAAAGTCTGAAGGCTATTCGCATAAACTCTTCAACCGATTGCGTAACGCCACTTAAAAAGTCCGGCGGTGAGAAATGAATGATCTTGTCAGTTGAGCCAGTTCTCATTTCCAAAATGTGAAAATGTACGACTGGAAAATTTTTCGCGCAACGATTTACATATTGTATGGGTTCTGAAACCTATTGAAACCACATATCTTCAACCTCCATACCTTCTATATCTGACAAAAAAGAGAGAAAAAAATGATAATCGTGTGGCTGGCTGTAGCGAACAGAATGCTTTGCGTACCGTGTAATAGGTAAATTTTGATCTTATTCGATACTTTCACTAATAGCACCAATTTTTTCGGTCGAAAGGCTGTATCGATGACGTGTGGGTCTTAAAAAATCTGTTACAGATGAATAAACCTGTAAACATCTTCACGGTTTGGTCTATACTAAGTCACTTAGACGGACGATTATATCGATCATAATCTGATCAGTGAGTGTGTGCCTACTATGAAATCAACTTTTTTGTAGTAAGTTTTCACTATTTTAAGATGTTCAGCGATTATTAAATGACTCGTATTTGAGAAGAATAATCAATGCACTGAAAGACATCATATCTGTTCTATATTTGTTACTGAAAGAAAG
Source organism: Glossina brevipalpis (assembly GCA_000671755.1). NCBI lineage: Eukaryota > Metazoa > Arthropoda > Insecta > Diptera > Glossinidae > Glossina > Glossina brevipalpis. The sequence goes on from KK351013.1 coordinate 735,336, forward strand.
TTGCCAAGTCCGGATCACGAAATTAAAGACTGTATACTTCAGACAATCTTATAATTAAATTCGGTCTTATATCAATTTAATGTACACATGTAGACATTCCTCCTACAACACAGCTTCATATAAGTTTAACTCGTACAATAATGTACAACCGTGTAAAACGAAAAAAAAAGGATCGTGTATAACACGGTAAAAAAATGAGACTGATTTTACGATTGCATTAAGTTTCAACTCCAATAATTAATATAACTTCTTCAAAGCTAGTAAAGGTTACTTTAACATATTTATGTCAAAGTGATTTCTTTGAGTTCTTTCAAAATTGTGGAAAAAAGGGCTTTTGCTGACACATAGGCTGTCTCGCGATTCCGAGAGAATTTTCTCAAAATTATAGACGGAAATTATAGTTTAGATTAGCTTTCAGCTCTGAATTCATCTCATGTTTTTGTACAAAATAAGTGAGTGACGCGTCCAACAAGCATTCCTATAAAAAGCAATTTATCGGCTGCATTATAGGAGAGTCTACTGTATTTACATATTATTTTGTGGATTCTCGATTTAATTGCCGGTTCATGTTTTCTTTTTTCCATTCCATCTTTCCTCTTTTTCCATTTCTATTTATGACCATTATTCTCACTACAGTTTAAAGGTCTTATACGCATCGTTTTATTACCAACATATTCTAATTAGCTGTGGTTTAATGTCCGTTTACATTTTTTTTTTAGTGCTGGCAGTTAAAAAGCCAGCATGGACCTTGTTTTAGGGTCAATGATGCATAAATAATCATTTTTTGTAAAGTTTTGTTTTTAAAAAGAAGTGTAAAAGTTTAGCACCGCATAGCAAATATTACTGATATCCATTGAGATTATTCTTTGAATAGTAAAGTAAACATTTTTGTTAAGCATTAACTGACAGCAGGGGGGATTCTATCAGTTATGGACTTAAGGCGATGAAAATGCAAAGTAAATATTTGCCAACAACTTATCGATGAATCTTCGATTGATGTTGAAATATTCCGGATTTTAACTGAAATATTATTTAATTCGCCAGTTCTTTGTTAAATGAAATTAATTTCAATGTTTCTATCCATCCTCCGTACATCAAGGAGTGGAGTGAGTTATCGTTTCATCAAACTAAGTTAATGTAAATCAAATTATGAATCATTTAATTTACTTAAGGGGTCTATGTGAAAAATATTTGAGTGACGTTTATAATCTCCCTAATCTCCTCCCTATCGAATGCAATGCATATCATCAAAGGAATACTTCATAACGCACGAGTTGATTTGCCGATTACCGATGTCATTCCTAAGTAATACAATTAACCAATAAACGCTTATTTGAAGTTAAGCAAGATATGGTATTAAATAATGCATTGCGAAGCCTTGATTTGTTTCCATCGACTTGGTTGTTATATATTCGCATGCAGATGCTTAATGCGGTGATTAGCATTCTCTGCTGTACGTGAACATGTCTTATTTCCCTAAAATTGAAAGTGTGTAGCTGAATTGAAAACGAATTAAATAAACAAGTGAATTAATTTATAAATAAAAAAAAACTCACATTAAGGGCTAATGCGGTTCTATGTTTTTTTTAGAAATCAGTATTTTTTATTGACACTTTGAATCTTGTAGATCACATGGGAAAAAATTCATTATTTGAAAAAAAAATGTTTGCCTAATAGTTTAGTTTTTTCTATAAATGCTTGAAAAAGATTGCCTGTGTTGAAGTTCCTAATGAGAAGTTACATCCGTCTAATCTCTTGCCTGTTGATTTCAAACGTTTCTATTACACTAAAATATATCTTGTCGACATATTTTATTAATATTTCAAAAGATTTCCAAATAAAAATAAGCTAGCATAGCTTCATTGAGACGATCGCTAAGTAATTTCGAGGCTGGAGGGCGATTCGAGCGGGTGTAAGAACTTTTGTCAAGATATTAAAAGCTCGGAACGAAGTTTTTCAAGTTAACTACGAATTCCGTTACAGAATTATACATTTCTTCACTTTTCTCTTTGTTATTTCGCTTCAAGTTGAGTGTAAAAAACATGTACTTCCGTTATAGATAGATGAAGCAAAAGAAGGACTTTCCAGCAAAAAAAATACTGCGCAAAAAGAACGAGAACGAATATTTAGATTCGGAAGAAAAGAGAGAGTTTTACGGTCCTGAGATCGTAGACTAATAGAAAAAATAATAAAAAAATTTATTGTTACAAAAAACATGTCTATATAGAACATATATCAAAATTTTAAACGCGTTTATTTCGAAACACGTTTTTCAAATGGTTACGCAGTAGTATTCGAATAATTTTCATTTTGTTCATCCGAATGTTTTACAGTATCTTCAAGATAACATTTTTTTGCAAATGATATCAAATATTTTCGATTTTGATTTTTTATTAATAAAAGAGTCGTAAACCAGGAAAATTGAATATTTTCATTCTAATACTTTGGAGTTACAATATTTCTAAAAAATCATTTTCTTTTTTTTTTTTTTATACGCTCAGAAACCTCTCCAAATATTTGTGCTCTATTACCTTTTCTTCTAATTCAAAAAAATTGTTTCAACCTACACCGTTTGTGGCGCAGGGTACATCAAATTCCCACTATCCGCATAAGGTCCCGCTAAAAAAAGTCTTTACACAAGAAAAATTCCAAATTTCTTATCTTTTTGAACAAAAATCAGTACAAGCTTGTTATTTATTATATAATATATATTTAAAAAATTTCCATTCAAAAATTGGTACCTCCCGTTTCACTTTTCCTATGAAAAGTTAGGCTTTATCTGGTAAAAAATCTCAGTTTTATGAAAATGAATCCATAAGAAGAATTATTTGATATCAAAATTAACTGTACTAAAATTTGGACCACATAGGTCTAATTTTTGCACCACAATACATGAAACAGATCTCAAAGAAGCCCTTATATTATAGAAAGTTTTGATCTCTAATATTTTATGGTCCGTAAACTGACATAAAGTGTACGAGATTTCAAACACGTAACCACAGAGGTGTTCATGAAAAATAAGTCCTTATAGGGCGAAAATGTTCGACCTTTAGTATTGCATGGTCCTTAATAGTATGTTGACATAAAAATTAACTTTAATAGATTTGGATCACGTAGGTCTATTCTTTGAACGCTTCCACTAACAGAGATTTTCATGAAAAGAAAGCGATCGATACGAGAAAAATGTGTCTGATCCTTAACATGTCGTAGATCTATATTTTGGACTTCGCACCCTTTATAAGGGTTTCACTAAATGTAGATTATGTCAGTTCACGCTTTGGGTCTTCTTCCTTATGAGAGGTTCCCATCAGCCAGCCTTTACATGAAAACAAGCTAAAATCTATAGTATTTTTCAACGAAAGTAAATGAAGAAACGCAAGATTTGGATCACGTAGGTCTATTCTTTGAACGCTTCCACTAACAGAGATTTTCATGAAAAGAAAGCGATCGATACGAGAAAAATGTGTCTGATCCTTAACATGTCGTAGATCTATATTTTGGACTTCGCACCCTTTATAAGGCTTTCACTAAATGTAGATTATGTCAGTTCACGCTTTGGGTCTTCTTCCTTATGAGAGGTTCCCATCAGCCAGCCTTTACATGAAAACAAGCTAAAATCTATAGTATTTTTCAACGAAAGTAAACGAAGAAACGCATTAGGTGTAGTTGAAGTAGAGCATTTGAGGTCGGTTTTGTCTCGACTATAATGTCTTGACTGATTTAAAATTTAATTAACATACGATGTGTTTAAACCTGCTAGGTAGATATTAAGACAGTCATGTTCATCAACATAATCGCGTACGCAAAGTGACATATTTCTCTGAAGAATGCTTTGTAAGAATACTTTCTTGTATAGTATATAGCGGATGGATGAAATTCGGTTATTATGTTGAGAGAAAGAGAGAGAGAGACAACTAAGGAAAGACTTTAGCTGATGTTTTTAACTTATGTTTCTCATTTGAAACCTTTTTTAACGGTTGTAGTCTTGTGAAAAATCCAGCTGTATAAACCTTTATTTGTTTATACAACTGTGAAGTAAAGGATGCATGCACGCACGTATCAAATGTTTGTTTTGAAGACATACAAAAATTTCAAAGTATTGTGTTCATATGATTTTTTACATGGAAAATTGCATAGAGACACAAACATGCAAATAAAATTTTTTTCCCTTTTAATTAACATTTAACTTTGTATACGTACGAATAAAAATCATTTAATAAAATATTTAAATGTTTTTTTTTGTGTAATTTTCATAATTTATTATTGTATTTGTGAGCGCGATATACCGTTAATCGTCGGTCTTAGTTTCCGGTTTCTGTTATCCAATTTTTCTAATCCTTTGCATTGTATGCGGCGGCTGTATTATGTATTTTTATTTATATCCACCATCGAAGGTGAAGAGGTATATTTCATTTTGTCATTTGGTTTGTAACTCGCAGAAGAAAATTTTGCAGATCTCACAAAGTATATATATATACTGCTTGATCAGCATCAAATTTAGAATCGATTTAACTATGTCCGTCTGTCCGTCTGGTTGTGGTCAACATTCTTCTGGCTACAAAAATGCAGTTTTCGGCTTCAAATTTGACAGAAACATTGAACGTTCTTTTTCACTTAGGTTGATATTGAAAATGGTCCAAATCGATTACCAGGCCACGCCTATAGGATAAGCTGACGCCACGTCTGTTTTCTGGCTGTTTTTCACTGCATTCCATGCCTAGTTGTGTTTCCACGATAATCCAAAAAAAAAAATATAATAAATCTGCCACGCCCATTAAATTAAAATTTAATTTTCCCCTTTTCTTAAGGTAAAGCTGGTGGGCATAAAAGATTCGGCATAGTCGAATATAATTTTTTTGTTTGTTTTGTTTTTTTTCAACTCCAGCAGCGAATTGAGGAAGCCGCAGAATTATATATGATAGATAACTTTGGCGTCCTGTTGCGCTTTGCAATAACAACAACAAAAAATTGAATCTATACATTCAAGTTTGTTTTATATTTAAAAACATTTTTAGGATATCATTTGAAAGTTTTTGTTTAAAAAAATTGTGGTTTATTTTCACATTCTTTCCGTGTGTGTGTGTTTCGAATGTTTTTTCAAATCTTTTTTATTATTTCTTTAACGTAATGTCCGCTTGTATTGCTTTTATCTGTTTAAATTCGTTGTTTGGTTTATTCTATGATAGCGTAAACAAGAAAAAAAAAATCGTTGTCCCACCTACAGCGAATTTTGGATACCCAACACTTTATGTGCGATAATTAGTAGTAGGAACTCAAAGTAGTGTATGGTTCGATCAATTATTTAAAAAAAATCTTGAGACTTTCATTTATTTTCAAATACTTTGGAATATTGATTTTTTGGACTATAATGGATAGCTACACAGTAATTACTTGAATCGATAGTAAAAATTATTTCGTGTTATTGTTTCCTAATAGTTTACTTTAGCACGGTGCAAAAAAAAAAGAGCTCCAGAACTCATACAATAAGTTTAAGCATTTGTCAGTCTAATCCTATCAGAATATTAATCGATTCGTGTCCGCCAATATCTCGTCATCTGAGGAAAATTTTAATTTTTCTGCTTAATTTGAAAGATAATGCTACTAAATCGGTATTAGTTCTAAACAATTGTTCCTTTACGATATTCAAAGGGCAAATAACTAAGGAGCAGATTAAGTAAATTATTACTATGAATGAGAAAACTGAATATCCATACCGACTCTATTTAGAGGATCAGGTGTCTATGGTATACGATGGTTTTTTTTTAAATCTCTTGGAAACATTATTAGGAACGCCGCTACCAACCACTACTGTTGAAATTGTGGAGGAAAAATTGGCACGATTGGCACCTCAAAAGCTACGATATCGACAACATACACCAAAAATTGCTTAGGAAGCTTTAGCAGGACCAATATGGATTGTGTTACGCTTCGCGCAGACATTGCTCCTTCTGATTAATGGATTATTGATTGTTTGCTCGAGTAGGGCTTCCTTCCATTCTTATACTGACATTCAAAAAATACTTCCCTGCTTGCATAACCCTAAAGCGCCTATTACATTCCCTCTACAGAATTCTTGTTTTATCTAAAATCTTGAAAAAGTAGTAATTAACGACGGACAGACAAAATACTTTGTTTAATCTGTTCATAGATTTTGTTGTTAAATGAATGATGCATTTTTGACGACAAAAACGGGCGGAATTAATTTTAAACTCCCAAACAGTAAATTTATTTTTAATAAAACTTTAACTATTCTATTTGATTTTGATCTTTGAATGATAGACTTCTAGGCTATATATGAGCTTGTCTTAATCAAATTACTTGAAAAATCTTATAAAACTTTGTGAGAACAGATCACGAGAGAGAGTACACCACACTTTATTTTCTTATGTTGTTCTTAAACTGCTCTAATTATTGGATTTCCTTTTACGTTTCTTGTTGATCCGTTTATCTGTTCGATTTGCCGGAAAATTCTTAAACTTTTCGCCTTGATATCGCCAACTACTTCGAGAATGTTTATTTGCTTTTCAATAGTTTCGTGAAAACCTTATAAAAGTGTGAGAACAGATCACAAGTATACCAAATTTTATTCTCATATTGTTCTTAATCTTCTAATTACGGGATTTCTCGGATTTCCCGGGAATTTTTTAAACTTCCCGTTAATCGCCAGTTGCTTCGAAAATCTTTGTTTGCCTTTTCATTCTTATTAAACTTTATGAGAACAGATCACAAGTACACGAAATTTTATTCTGATATTGTTCTTAATCCTGTAATTACGGGATTTCTCGGATTTCCCGGGAATTTTTGGAACTTCCCGTTAATCGCCAATTGCTTCGAAAATCTATGTTTGCCTTCTCATTCTTATTAAACTTTATGAGAACAGATCACAAGTACACGAAATTTTATTCTGATAATTGTTAGATTTCCCTTCACATTCTTTCATGATCTCATGTTTACCTATTGGATTTCCTGGGAATTTTTGAAACTTCCCGTTAATCGCCAGTTGCTTCGAAAATCTTTGTTTGCTTTTTCATTCTTATTAAACTTTATGAGAACAGATCACACAAGTACACGAAATTTTATTCTGATAATTGTTGGATTTCCCTTCACATTCCTTGATGATCTCATGTTGTTTACCTATTGGATTTCCCGCGAATTTTTTAAACTTTTCATAAAAACCCCAATCGCATCGAAAATCATTATTTGTTTTTTTTAATAGTTTAGCGTCATTTTTAAAGGAAATTTGATTTTTAATAGACTTAGCCAGTTTTCACGAAGACACTTACTTTACTTTGTATATGATTTTCGTAATAGCATTAAAAGGCAGTAGAGCAGTGCATGCATTCATTATTATTTTGCCCGAATATTTCGTTATGAGAAAACTGTTTTCCATATACGCAGCAGCATGCATGCGTTAGCTGACAGAGAAACAAATGTGCTCTCTTTAACAAGTTAATGCATACAATAGAAAACTTGAATGGATTGTTGTGTACTGGCTCCATCCATCCATCCATCGTATTGTTCGAATTTGTCCCTTTGGCAACTATTATATGCTCGTAAATTTGAAAAGAATATTCTAAGACAAAAGGGTTTTAACAAATGATGATGATGAGGTCATTGTTGAAATTAAAAACTACTTGTAAAGGTTTTACTAAATCAAAAACGAAATATTAGAAAATTGTTCTGCTCATCCTTGTTGAAGGAGAAGACTATCGATCGCGTTGATGCATGAAGTTGAGTTTACTAAACAAAAACTTTTACTTTTCTTTCTCTTACTTAAGTCTGGGAATTATTGAATGATATTGAAAAATGTTCGAATTTCAATACAAAAAAAAATACTTTTAAATTTGATATAAATTTTTTTCTATTTTTCTATTAAATATTATTGTTGTTCTCTGCCCAACTTATCAAAGATCACCTCTGGGGATATGGTTTTCACATTTCAGATGTTTCCTATCGAATGTCCAAATGAATATACCTTTGATTTCTTATGATATGATGATGAAGAGAGTATAAAAAGAAATAAAATTTATTGCATATAATAATACGGTTTGTTGTTATTGTTGCTACATTTTATATATGTAGCAAATGGTTTCGCTATGTAAATAAATCAAGTTTTAATAACTTACGAGTTATTATAATTTTTTAAAGTATAAAAAAAAAAGGATGAAAATAAAAACAAATATTTGTTAAAGAAATTTCAAAATAATATTTAGTTTTTAGATAGTTTATCTGATGGTAAAATAATATGGTAAAAATAATTTCTATCCGGTTATAAACAAAGAAAAAAAAGAAAAACAAAAAAAAAAAAAAAAGAAAAAAAACAAAAAAGAAAAAAGAAAAAGGAAAACATTAAACGATCACATTTCAGAAACGGAAGCTAAAGAAAATATTTTCATTTTAACTCAGAAAACAAGTCATTAAAAATTTAATTTTGTTAAAAGAAATGTTTTTGTTTATATTTTTTTTATTTTTTTATTTTTTTTGCAAGTTTTTCATTTTTCGGTTTTTCAAAAGGCGCAGCATTATTATTATTTAATAGCTGTTTTTATTGTTGTTGTTGTTTTTGTTATGTCAAGCCAATAAAGAAAAAAAAAAAAAGAAAAAAGTTCGTGAAACAGAAAATTTAAAAACGAAAATTTTTCTTACTATTGAAAAAATGAAAAAAAATTACTTTATGTTACTTACTACCAACCCATTCCTTCAGCTCACATTTGAAACGTTCTTTGTGTTACGTTTTATCATCGAGTCGTGTTCGTATTCGTTTGTTCCGTTCATAAAGTGAGTATATATCTGTTTCTGACTTGTATGTGTTGTGTGTGTATTCACTGCACTAGTAGTGCATCTACTCTTTTCAAGAGTACTGTTATTACAGATATTTTTATGGGAAGAACGTAAAAAAAAACTCATCTCATTCCGTTTTATGACAAAATAAAAATTTGCACCTTCAACCTTTTCCTGCCGATCATCAACAATATACGCGCGCATATATTGTTGTTCTTGTTGTTTTTATTTACATTCGCTTTTTTGTCCATTTTTTTTTTTCTTTACTTATGTTTTCATCTCTTCTCCCTTTCATGTTAGGCTGACACTACTGGACTTGGCTGCTTGTGTCAGTGCTTGTTAAATGTTTTTGACGAATGCAAACTTAATTTTTTTCTGATTAATAATGATTGCGAACTGTGTTCACTGGCCTGGCTGGCTGGCTGGCTGGCCTATTAGTTTATAGTCGTCATCCAAAGACAAAGACTACATATTTTTTTAAATCAATTTTGTTCTTTTTAGTCCAACAACAATTAAAACAATTTATTATCGTAACTAAACGTCAAATACTGATTCCACCGATTTCATTGTTGTTGTTGTGGTTAGTGATTGTGGTTTATTCACTAGTACTAGTATCTACTAACTACTATGTCTTTATTTTGGTTAAATATCACGTCCAATATCATGGAGTCGTCGACATTGTTAATATTAGGTTGGCGAAAAAAAAATCCATTATTTTTATATGAACTTCAGGACTTTATTTAACATGCTTCGGATTGTCCGATTTGGGTCAAATATGCACCGTTTTGTTGTATGATTTGTTCCCATTTTAAAGGTAACTTCAAAATGACTCTCTCATAGAAGTCCTGGTCTCTATTTGCAAAAAACTCTAGTAGTCGATTTTCACAATCCTCCCTACATTCCAATTTTTTACCATTAA
>KK351013.1:851311-862423 GCA_000671755.1 Glossina brevipalpis
TTTTTTTTTTTTTTTTTTTTTTTTTCAATACCTTTTATACGGATTGGATTGGATTGGAGTGGTGTATAACTAACAACCAAAAATAATTTTCTAAATTAATTCCTTATTTTTTTTTATTCAATCAGGTATATATATATGAAATAAAATTACAATACATATAAAAATGAGGAACAATTTTGAAAAAGTTCATAATAAAAATTAGAAAAAAACAAAAATCAAACATAAAACATGAAACCAAGGGTCGCCGTTACAGTGCAATTACGAATGAAAAGTTGTGTTGCATAAAGTCGCAAATAATTATAACATTTCAAAAACAAAAATTTTTATTTAATGAAGAATTTTTTTTTTTAATACAAAAAATTTAACATTTTTTTTATATCCGATGATGTTTGAGTATATATATATATAATAGGGCAGGAGTTAACGAAATAATATTGGCTAAAAATGTATGAAATATTTTTTAAAAGTTTTGAAAAAAAGAATTTGAAATTTTTATTAATTTCTTTTAATTATTATTTAAGTGATTATACTGGCTTCATAATTTTCCAATATCTCTCTTTAAGACATCTCTTTTAAAAGAGAGAGAAGTGTAAGCACTGTTCGTACTGTGTAGCGTAGTAGCGGAATTCCTAATCACAATAATAAATATGAAATTAAATTTAGGAAAACTTTCTAAATCTATCATTTTAAAAATTACAAAATATTTTGTTAATTATGGTCTTATCTTATAATCAATTGGAATTTTTTGCTTGGACTTTTCAGAATGTCCTAAGAGAGAAGTATTTGTAAACTGGCTACTTACTACTTTAGTTCAATATGTCTGCATAGGTCGGAAATAATATATTTTCTTAGGCGTTTCCTGTTTTTCTACCGGAGACGGGCAAACAGATAGACCAATTTGAATTAATAGCCAAGACTAATTGAGAGTTGATCGAAAATATAAATACTTGATAGAGTCTCTCTCCAATATGTATCTGTAGTTGATATAAAACCATCCTTCGATAGTACTTTCTTTGTGCAAATATATTGTATAAAGTCTTCCCTATTTATATAAAAATATATAAAACTTACATTTGTAATGTATGTATTATTATTAACACCACAAAGGGTATAAAAGGAGAGTGCAGAGAAGCATATGCAACATCCAGAACGACTTGACATAAATCCATTTTTTTTATTATTATTTAATATATAATATATTTATAATATATAATATATTTATAATATAATATATTTATAATATTTGCGGCATTTCCTGCATCGAATTCTAAATCCCTTTAAAATCATATTTGTGAGGTGGTCCGTTGACATATATTTTATATTCAACTTTAACAAGTCTGAAATATCGAGATATTTTCATGAAATTTCTTATATTGACGTGTTTTTAACCCTAACGCAAATAAATCGATTTTCATCATTTTCTATTGTCGTTTTTCAAAAAAAAATCATATTTCGAAAAAGTCGTTATATGATGTGTGTTGGTGTTGGTTATTTAATAATCGGTCTTGTCCGATTGAAAAGTCTTAGCTGTTGTTTTGTCTTTTTTTTTTGTTGTAAACAATTAACTTCTCTTATATTGAAAATAAAAAGTGAATATTAATTAATTAATTAATTAGTAGTTTAAAAACATTTCATCTTTAGTTTTTTTTATTTTATATTTATGTATAGATAAGTATAAGTAGAATTTTCTTCATTTTTATTGCTTTCTTTTTGCCTGTGTAATATGATGTAATAATAATAAGAAAAATTGATTGTAATATACTCAAAATAGTTAGGTTCTACTTTTGAAAATATGTACAGTGGGGCAAGAGAAGAAATTTAAAAGGCACTGCTGCTTGCTTATAGTAAAATTCGTAAATATTTTTTTTTTTTTTTTTTAATCTTCTTTATTATATAATTCCAACGAATTAAANTCCCTTAAGCCTACCAATTTCCCTTAAGCCTACCAATTTCCCTTAAGCCTACCAATTTCCCTTAAGCCTACCAATTTCCCTTAAGCCTACCAATTCCATTGAAGCCTACTAATTTCCCAATTCAGTTAAGTTTGCCCAGTTCAACTAAATTCGACCAGTTCAACTAAATTCGACCAGTTCAACTAAGTCTGGCCACTTCGTCTAAGTCTGGCCACTTTGTCTAAGTCTGGCCACTTTGTCTAGGTCTGGCCACTTTGTCTAAGTCTAACCAGTTCGGTTAAGTCTGACCAGTTCGGCTAAGTCTGACCACTTCAGCTAAATCTGACTAGTTTGGCTAAAGCTGAGCATTTCGACTAAGTACCATGGTTTTCGCGATATGTTATCGAAATTCAGAGCTGTTCTACTCTTTCCTTGTTGGTTAGAAAGCTCTAGTAGAAGTGATTTTCTTATGCCTAACAAACAGCTTTAACGAAACGTTGGTAAAGAAACCCGTGGTAATTTCACTTAAACACAACTAGCCATTGCGACTGGTACATCCTTGAGAAGAACATACAATATTTTTGTAGCTCCTATCTATGTCGCACATATGCACATATTGAGTTAATAACACACTTGTGTGGTCTAAAACTGTATACAAATGTATGTAATAAAATAACATTTATAATCTATTTTCAAAAGTATTCTTGTAAAGGTTAAAGGTATCTCTCTTGCCACTCCAACTATGCTGGTTCCTCAAAACTCTAAAAATGAAATTTTAAATCACTATTAAAATATGTATAAAATATTTATAAATTATATTAAAAATCTTTTGTATAAATTTTCTTATATATATGTATGTATAGATAAAAATTTGAAATGAAAATAAATTTCCATAAAAATCCATTATAAGTTCGCTCATACTTACTTACATATATATATGTAAAATATATTTATGGAACAGCCAAGCACACACTCTGCACTAACTTATCTGCCAACTCATCGCAAATAATGAAAACAAAAAAAAAAATGAAGAGAAAAATTTAATAAAAAAAGCTTTTTTTTTTTTTTTGTTTTTTTTTAATGTTTTGTTGTAAACCTTGTGTTATGAACTACAAGCAGGAGCTCGTAAAGCTTCAGCTGGTGATGTAAGCGGTCGTAAAGCTTTACGTGAACGTCTGAATTGTAAAAGTTTCCGTTGGTATTTGGAAAATATCTATCCCGAGAGTTTAATGCCATTGGATTATTACTACTTAGGAGAAGTAAGTTAAATTAAATTTAAAAAAAAAAAAAAAAAAAAAAAAAAAAAAAAAAAAAAAAAAAAAAAAATATAAATAAAAATTATATTATTTAATAAAATATATTTTAGATACGTAACGCTGAAACGGAAACGTGTTTAGATACAATGGGTCGTAAATATGNCACACATCCTGCTGTTATCCTGTCTTGTTTTTTTTTTTTATCTCATGAGCACAAAACAAACGCTTTAAATTTTTTTTTTTTTTTTTTTTTTTTTTTTTAATATTTAAATATGGGATTCATATAAGAAACTTGATAATATTAATATATTTAAGAAAATTAATGGTAAATAAGATAATAGTGATTTAAAAGGTTATTGCCAGGACGATTAAAGAAAGTTCATTTGCATCTCCTTCTCTTTTCTTAAGCTTCGTAAAATCTACTCTAAATCTGAAATAGAATTATAATCTCTTATATTATCTCTTATATTATATATATTATATATATTATAATATAATCCGTTCTATAAATCCTCCTCCTATAAAATGAAAAATATAAAAGATTTGCATTACTAGTGTACTCAGTATATATTCTCTACTAATAAATTCTCATCAATAATACCGAAATTTATTGTAATCAGAATTCTCGGTAAATCCAAATGGTCGTCGTAAACTTCCTTCAAAAAGTATCCAACTTGATATTAAACTGAATTATTCGAAAATATTTTCGAAACGAAACTGATAAAACAAATTTATAAATAAAATTTTTTTTTTAAATTTCATCATTTTTCATCTAACTTCTCTAGAAAATTTTCTAAGACTGATTCATCTGGCACGACCTCCATTCCGATTTGCCTTTTACAAGAACACTTTCATAAGTAGGTACGTGATGCTGATAGCTACAAATTTCCTTACAAACTATTGATTGATTTGATGATACTCTCCCGTTGTTACACATTGTAATTGATTTAAAAAAAAATCTATTGTATCACAAAAATCTGATGCCTTAATCCGTTCGGCTGGATCCTATGAATTCGTTTGAGTCCTAACAGTTTCTCTGAATCCAATCTGAGTTCTATGAATTTCGCTGAATGCTACCAATTCCCGTAGAACCTACCAATTCCCCCGAGTCATACCAATTCCCCTGAATCATATCAATTCTCCTGAGTCCTACCAATTCTCCTGAGTCCTACCAATTCTCCTGAGTCCTACCAATTCNTTTTTTTTTTTTTTTTTTTTTTTTTTTTTTTTATCTACACTATGGTTGTATATGTACAGAAAAATGATATAAGAAAATTATAAATAAGAAAAAGATATCAAACAATTAAGGAAACTATGTTCGTATTAGCTCGAAATTTGGAACGCCCGCCGCCTCAAATAAAGACCACTGTTAATTGACTAATAATGGCTGTTTTTGGTAAATCAAAGTTAAGCACTCAAAGCGATTGTCTTAACGCTATATTCTGTATGTTATCACCGGGCGCATCAGCAAGAATATAGACTTGAGGTATCACCTTCGGTTCTTGTTGAGGTTTTTCCAATTTTTTTTGGAGGTTTTTTGAAAGTAGTTTTATAAATTTAGTCTGTATAATATAAATATATATGATGAGTCAGCATCTTAATTAAATGTTTGTTACTCGAGCGAGAGTTACACACAGAATCTGATCAATAAATGCTTTTGCATTTCATATAAGACCTCTAATGTTACTTCTTTATATATATATATTTTGGTGGTGGGCATAATTTACAGTAAACAATAACTTGTAGATGTTAGAAATACAGAAAGAAAAAAGAAGAAAAAAAAAATATTAAAAATAATCCTTTATTAATGATAAAAAAAAAATAAATATTTTATATAATAAAATAACTATTAAAATTCATTCCATAAACAACAAAGCGAAAGAAGATATTTAAACAGATTTTCCAATTCTATAGATCATTGTTAATAACATTTACAAAAACAAAAAGGGTAGCATATCATGGTTTTTTTCTAATTTCTAAACGTTACGTAGTTTACGTATGAAAAAAAATTTAGAAATTTAAAAAAAAAAATATACTAGAAATTAATATAAAACCTAAATATCAAAAAGTTTTTGAAACCTGTAAATAATAAATAATACACTAAAAAAAAAAAAACGTAAAATTCAATGTGTAAAAAGATCATATATAATCTAACGAATTTATTATTATTTAAAAAAAAAAAAAAAAAAAGAAAATAAAATTTGCTCAATTAATTTGTAATAGAAACTATAAAATATACAGAATCCGAAATTTTGTAAAAAAAGAAAAAAAAAAACACGAAACATTTCCTAGACATCAAAATCATAACCGAATAGTTTTTTCATATAACAATTTTAGCTAAATAAAATTTATACATTAATAAAAAAAAGTTGTAGTATTAATCCATACCCATATAAAAAAAAAAAGAAAAACAAAAAACTAAAATGTAAAATTTTGATAAAATCAAAAAAAAAAAATACATATATATATATGATTTTCTTTCTTCTCCTACCTTAAGTGATGGTGCAATATGTATTCACATATATTCCTAATGATTTGTTGTTAACTGAATTTTATATAGTCCAGTTTTGTCCCCTGTCTTCTTAATTCCTATAGATATTGTTTTCTCAACTAATATGCAATACTTAGAATATTTAATTTAAAGAAAACTTATGGAATTTTCTATTTATAAGGATTAAAAGAGCAAAGGAGAACAATTAAATCTCACTGAGAGGTCAGAAAAATTCTATCAGTAATTAATTAAATATTTTTTTATTTTTTAAGTAATTATTAAATGAAATTTTTATTATAAAAAGAATTTTTTTTCTGTCATAAAATTAATAAAAATAGGAAAAAATTAAATAAAAGTTATTTCACTTAAAACTCTACTTGATTTACTACGTTTCCTTCACGCTTAATTCAATCAAAAATAGGAACCTGTCCATTAAGGGTAACGCCAACTGTACTTTTTCCAAAAAAAAAAAATTGTATGGGAATATGGAAATATGTTAATATTAGAATATATATGTGAAGAGATACATTATTTAAAAGAATTTTTTTTTTAATTTCGAAATTTTGACCACGCCCTGCAGAAATATTTAAATTAATTCCTGCAGAGAGATTGGATCCTATTGTCTTATATATGAAGTGTTTACGGTCATTTAAATCCATGTTTCCAAATCAAAGCACACTACCATAGCCATTGATATGAAACTCAAAACAGTTCAAAATCCTTAATGCTTTCACCTAGAAAATAAAAGTTTGGAAGTTTTTACTTTATAATCAGACATTTTCTTATCATATTTTTTGCTATTTCGTAACAGTGAAACTGTAAAAAATACGATCCTGTCTTTGAAAGATGCAGCAAAAAAGACTCAAAGGATCCTATAATCTTCGAGGAAAGATGATGAGAAATAACGCTTGCACATTGAACACCATTTTTATGGTCCTAGAAGAATAGCAGACTAATAATACAAAATAGTACAAAATTAGTTGCAATAGAAAAACACGTCCAATAACGCATTTTAAAACATCACAAATCTACTTCTTTTACACAAACTCATCCAAGATCTCTATATGAGAAAATTTTGTTCGCTAAATCTGAACGGGCGATGAATTCAATCCTGCAAGTTTACATAAGTATTGGTAGCTTCAAGTCTATTATTTGTTATCGCTTTGAAGCTGTGTTAGATGCTTAGGAAATTTCCCCAATTTGCAATTCTTGAAGCGTCTGCTTTGTGGCTTCATACTCGCCTCCTTTATTAGTATAATTGTATTCGGGGCAAGTATCCTCAAATCAGTTGCAGACTGTAACAGCAATTTAATATTAGTTTGGAGAATTTTTGTAGGTAATCCATCCAATCTTATAAGAACTTCAGGACTTTATTTAACATTTCGAATTGGAAAATAATGGATTACCTTTTCCCCAAACTAATATTTTATTTTATTTTAATAACAAAACGAGACTTATTATCTAATTTCTTTTCTAATAGCAGAGCAGAGAGATAGTCTATGATGCTAGTGATTAATTTTTATTCTTTTTAGTCTAAAAATTTATCTCATTAGCCGAAAAAAATATAATAATAATAATAATAAATAGGCAAATAGTCTGTTTTATACGCGCATTATTGTCTGAATAAGAACTAAGCGTAACAACCGTATTCAACCTAAAAACCTCCCAAAAGTATACCGAACAACAGCAATTAAAGCTGAATTAATCCAAAACTTATGGAAACTTCCACTTATATTACCCACGAACAATGTTATTGATTATAAGTTTACGAACGGAGTAGCACCGATTACAATATAATTTATAACTCCCAGATGACATGCTTCGAAAATGTTTTCACAATACTTTGCCATGGATTGTAAGCCGACAAATCAACTTATTTTGTTTTTCAGCGTTTCCGTACATAAAACTAATACATTTTTTTTTTCAAATTAAGATTTTTTGACTATAAAAAACCGTTAACTACAATAGTAGTAAAACATAAAAGATAGTGAATGCTCATATTAATCTTTGTTAGGATGAATTTTGAAAGTTTCTTATATTTTACTAATTTATAGAACATTTTATTGTAATAACAACCAATTACTGCGGCGAATTTCTGAAAAGATTTTCCATCGAGCATTTTGAACAAACTTTGTGTTAGCTTATAAATCAAATCATCTTATCTGTTGAAAATACACAAATAGTAACACACAAGTTTTTATGGCTGAGAAATTTACTTTCACATGACTGTTTTGTATAAAAAAGCCGCACTAGAAGCCTATTCAAAAAAAGGCAAGTTCTTTCTCGTCAGAAGGATGTATTCAGGAGCCTACGTTTAAACGTATCAAACTACGGGTTGCTGTTGCTGCAAAACTTCTTTGTTTTCTGATTATCCGATATTGCATGTAAATAATTTATTAAATGAAAATTACGCGCCAAAAATAGGATTATCTTATTGCGTATCGGGCATGCAAACATTAATAGGGTAATGTATGATTTTTTATAAATATGATGTACAATTAAATTTCTACACTTCTACACACACTTTACATGACTATTTCCTTCACAATTGATAACACACTTTTCACTTTTCATTTTTATTCTTATTCTTTTCTTTTTGTCCTTACATATAAACATTTTGATGGCCAAAGCACAAATATATTTTTGATCATGTATCTACACTAGAAAAGAATTAAATGGGAGAATTATTTTATTAACTCCTTTTTGTATAAAATAACTTATACCCTTCAGCTAAGAATATTTACGTAAACCATAACACTTAAGATTCCTTGGTTTCACGCAAACGACGAACTGCCGAACGTACTGACGCAGCAGCTGTAGTAGAATATACCCAGGCTCCACCGGCTACTACACGTTTACAACGTTTGCAAGACCATATACCCACACAAGCGCGCTTCATAGCGTCCTAAAAACAAATTTATCATTAAACATTGGTAGTCTAAGAGCAATAGTTGAGATTTATTTATTTTTTTTTTAAATACCTTTCCACAAAAAGAGCAGGTGTATTTACCATGTTGGGTAATTTCCATTTTTTTAACCATTTTACGTAGTGAAGCACCGTATCGGGTACCATATTTACCGACAATACCAACCTTCTTAGTGCGTTTGGCCTTTAAGGGAAAAAATAAAAATATTGATTAGGACTCTTACTTTGCTTTCACTATGTAAACAAAATTTCTTTTCTCCAATATATTCATATTTAAACACAATGCACTGATATAATATTAATTTTATTTTATTTAACGGAGATTTTAGAAAAACTTCTTAATGGAAATGCCTTCAAATACAAAAAGATTTCTTATATATTTTAAG
This sequence comes from Glossina brevipalpis, assembly GCA_000671755.1. Classification (NCBI taxonomy): domain Eukaryota; kingdom Metazoa; phylum Arthropoda; class Insecta; order Diptera; family Glossinidae; genus Glossina; species Glossina brevipalpis. The sequence continues at coordinate 860,263 of KK351013.1, forward strand.
TATTTTAATCGTACCATTTTTAGGTTGTTTATCTGCCAAAAATTCAACCGGAAAGAGATGAAGTCTGCAGTCAGGTAGACAGCGTTGATTTTCACCACTGTCAAAACTATTAACTGTAAATAATCAGAGAGGGCAGCGCTGATAACTTCTACAGTAAATAAAAGAATAAATATTATATTAGTTATCGATTAGGAAAGTTATTTTTTAGATTATATATTTTTATTTTAAAAAAAAACTAAACCTATATTGATATGATCTTCATTAGTTTTCTTTTTTTTTTGCTAAGATATAATATAATAATGTTCTAATTCTGGTTAGAAAACCAATGATTTGGCAAAAGCTTGGCAACTCTACGTTTGTTTATCAATTTCTTTCTCTTTTTATCGTATGTCCACTAGTGATTCTTGTCTTGCTTTGTTGTGCTGTCTGTTTGTCATTATCATTGTTGTTGTTGTTATTGTTATTAACATTAAATATTTCAGTCAATTCAGTAGTTTTTTATTTAAAACAAATTCTTAAGCATACGTATATGTATATATTAATCGTTTTTTGAAAGAACGAACAACAATAACAAAAAGCAAGCAAAAATTTCTTTTCAAAAATCCTTACAATATTAGATACGAGGATAAGCAGCAACTTCTATTGAAAGTCAATTAAATTTTTTAAATTTTGAAAGAAATATACAAATATATCGACGTATACCTGTCAAGCATTAAAATTTTTCGTCATATATTTGTGTAAACATTTTTCACAAGTATAATTTAATTAGTGTAAACGATTACATATAAATATGTGGGTATATATGTGCTTAGTCAATGAAATCGTAAAATTAATTTAGTGGTTTATTTCGTTTTCTTTTATTTTATACTCAACAAAAAAAAAAAAAAATCGCGTATTCTTTTGCATATCAGCATGTGCGAATTGCACTGTAATGTATTAGTGAAGGATGCTAGCACTTATCTACCCGATACTTTGGATTTAAATAAAGATGAAGAAGCGGCGGCTTATTGGTTTCCTTGTTTTCGTGAATTGATTGAAAAATTTGCTCAAAGAGCAGCAGAAAGTCAATGTGCCACCGATGCTTCTGCAGAAGAAAGAGCGAAAAAATTTCGTTCGTCATATTTAAATAAACTACAAGAATATCAAAATCGAAGCGAGAGCCATAGAGTACTAGGTATACGGGAATTATTGGAATTGAATGATGCACAACTGCGATTACATGGCTTTAAAGATCCTTGGCAAAAACAAAAACACTCGGAAAATGAAACGGCTGTGCCTTTACTAAGTGCGCGTTTACAAGAAATTGATGCAATTGAGAGTGACAGAGAACGTTGGTTGGAGTTAGTGCGAGGTGTTTTGGCCGGTAATATGTTCGATTGGGGCGCCCAGGCAGTTACAAACATCTTGCAAGAAGATACTTCCTTCGGTTTAAATGCAGCATTAGAACGTATACAGAAGAGGCCCTGGCTTATGGACGACTTAGATGCGTGGTTACAACGTTTACAAGAAGAAGAACCTCACAAATGTGCAGCTATATTTGTCGATAATAGTGGTGTAGATGTAGTACTAGGCATTTTACCATTCGCTAGAGAATTACTGAAACGTGGTACGAAAGTTTTGCTTTGCGCAAACACAGAACCTTCATTAAACGACGTTACTAGTAGCGAATTAACTGCCATATTGGATTGTTGCAATTGTTCCTGTCCGATACTTAAACAAGCTTGCTTTGAAAAGCGATTGTTAGTCTTCGGCAATGGTCAACGGGGTCCTTGCTTAGATATGCGAACCCTGCCGCAAGATCTCTGCGACGCTTTAAAAACATATCAGACTGACTTGCTAATTATAGAAGGTATGGGTCGTGCCCTACACACTAATCTCTATGCCCGATTCAATTGTGAAACTCTTAAATTGGCAGTGGTGAAAAACAAATGGCTGGCACAACGTTTAGGTGGTGACACTTTTGCTGTTATTTGCAAGTATGAACCGTTAACGAGCTGAGTTCTACTTTGGGCTTCGTTGACGCTTGCCAGCTTACACATATTTAATTGTTGGTTTGATTTATTGCCGAGTTATGTCATAATAGTACGTTGCTTGCATTCGATTCTTGCTTTTTGCTGTCAGTTTTTTTTTTTTTTTTTTTTTTTTTTTTTTTGCAATAACT
>KK351013.1:862519-872653 GCA_000671755.1 Glossina brevipalpis
TTTTTTTTTTTTTTTTTTTTTTTTTTTTTTTTTATTTTTTTTTTTTTTTTTGCCTTTTCCTTTTTTTTTTTTTTTTTTTTTTCGCTAAATATGTATACTTTCGGAATAATTTATAAAAATAAGAAAATAACAATTCATACAATTGCCCTTTCAAAAGCTAGCAAACTATGTAGAAGATATGAAAGGACAAAAACAAAATTATTTTTTTTAGTGAATGGGGAAGAAGATCCAGTTTTAGAAATAAAAAAAAAATAAATAAATATTAAATAAACGAAGAAGACAAAAACAATAAAAATTTTGATGTTAAATTAAATTTTATGAAAAGAAATAAACATTGAGAAAACAAAGCATTTAACTATTATTTTCATTTTATTTACTTAAAATATTAAGAATTTAAATTATTTCAATTTGATATGATGAGTATGATAAATATGCGCATTATCAGGTAAGTGTGTTGAGATAAATTTGCAAAAGTATACACGTTATCGTATTTAAAATTTCCATAATTTACACATATATTTACATATATAAATCTTAAGTAAATTATTCATAAACATTCATAAAGTATATGAAAACAATAAAAGTGCAGATAAAAATTGCAAAACGGAATTAAATGAATTTCACTGGAAATATTATTTAGTTTGGGGAAAAAGAAATCCATCCAATCTTATATGAACTTTAGGACTTTATTTAACATTTCGAATTGGAAAATAATGGATTTCTTTTTCCCCAAACTAAATAATATTTTTAAATTTTGTATTTAGCACTACACCGTTTGGCAATCGTATGATAGCATGTATATTTGTATTGTTACATTGACTGGTACATATTTATTTAGACAGGAAAGTTAAAGACATCGAATTTAAGAAACCGTTACAAATTTAAGTTTTGCTTTATTTTACACTTAGAAATGGATGAATTGTCTAAATATTGGAATATAACAAAATTCTATGAATATACATTGAATATAAATATCAACAAGTTGTGCGATCTCCTGTTTTATCTAAACTCAAAAGTACTCTACAATCATAAATGTCTTATGACACATACATATATGTAAGAATTTTTTATGTTTTTATATGAAGTATTTAAATTTCGATCAGTTAATAATATAGTAATTCCTCCGGCTAAAACTGGTAAAGAAAGTAGAAGTAATAAAGCAGTAATAACTACTGATCAAACAAATAAAGGTATTCGATCAAAGGAAATTCTTGTTGCTCGTATATTAATTACAGTAGTAATAAAATTTACAGCTCCTAAAATAGAAGAGATTCCAGCTAAATGTAAGGAAAAAATAGCTAAATCAACTGAAGCTCCACCATGAGCAATTACAGAAGATAGGGGTGGGTAAACAGTTCATCCTGTACCAGCTCCATTTTCAGTTATTCTTCTTACTAGGAGAAGGGTTAAAGAAGGGGGTAAAAGTCAAAATCTTATGTTATTTATTCGAGGGAAAGCTATATCTGGAGCTCCTAATATTAAAGGTACTAATCAATTTCCGAACCCTCCAATTATTACTGGTATTACTATAAAAAAAATTATAATAAATGCATGAGCTGTAACAATTACATTATAAATTTGATCATCCCCAATTAAAGCACCTGGATGACCTATTTCTGCTCGAACTAAGATTCTTAATGAAGTTCCAATTATTCCAGATCATGTCCCGCGACTTTTTACATATGGTAAAATAAATTTTCAATTGTATCCATATTCTACGTATTGATCGCAACAAGCAAGTATAGGCACGGAGGCATTCCTATAGGTCAATTAACTTAGCCAAGATTAAAGCGTTGATCCATTTTTGTGAAGTTAAAGTTTTCTTGTATATTCCGTATATAATGAATCATGGAGTTCTTTATCAGTTATTATATTACGATGGTTCCTTTTGATAGGATCAAACCATAATACAGCACAACGACTTCTATTCTTAACTCTTTTTTAATGTGATACTAAAAAATATATATGAAAAATTAGATAGAAAATTCTATAGGAAAAAACGAGGTTATTCGCAATGATTTCAGACCGCAAATTTAATAAGTATTTGCATATATTTTGATCAGCGTCATCTATTGGCGAAAATTGGAGAAAATGATGGAAAATATTTTGATTAACATATTAGCTTGGGGAAAAGGTAATCCATCCAATCTTATAAGAACTTCAGGACTTTATTTAACATTTTGAATTGGAAAATAATGGATTTCTTTTTCCCCAAACTAATATATGGTATCATTTTTTTTTCAAATAAACTCCCTTTTCGAGAGAAAAAATAGTTAGAATATATGCAAGCGCCTAATATTATCGATGTACATAACGGTCAAATTTGATGATTTCGACCATGCTCTACACAAAATTATAGTTTTCCATTTAATTATTATTAAGCTTAGTTATTATTAATCATGGAATGCTTTGCTGTACATATGGTAGGATCGAGAGATGTAGTATATTTCGAGCTAATAAAACCGAATGAATCTATTGCTATAGATGTCTGCCGACGTCAATCGAACATATTGAATAATGTATTCGTGCAAAAAAAGACCAGCAATAGCGGTTAACAGACGTAAAATCGCCCTCTTGCATGACAATGCTCCAAAATTCAAAATAGTTTGAAGAAATCTTCAGGTATTAGGAATCAAAACTAGAGAACCATTCTGTGATATCAATTCTGATACACTGAACGAAGATTTCCTTCAACCGAATGAAGTGACTATCGATCGTCCCCTTGTTGAAATGCATGATTCTCTGTACCCTTATGACGACGCTTTCCAATTTAGATCATCTTCTGTGGATGAAGTATGGAAGGCAGTCTACAGCCACAAAGCTAAGGCTGTCGGTTATGATGACATCTGCATCAATTTCTCAAAACTAGCGCTTCCTACTTATGCATTGTCAGACTGTTAAAAGATTCCCATAATGACGCCCATTGTGAAAAGAGCTTAACCTGTTTCACCAAGTGATTATCGTCCGATTAGCATTCTTCCAGCCATGTCTAAGGTGTTTGAGCGTTTAGTTACTGATCAGATTAGCTCACCTATGCGTTCTAAGGATTTAACTTTCTCTTAACCAATCAGGTTACAAGCTTGGTCATAGCCGTAATACGGCTATGCTCAAGGTGCTTAAAGATATTCGCCCCGAGTATAATAAAGGTAATTTAAATACCCTTGTATCGATTGACTTCACTAAGGCATTTGATACAGCGATACTTTGGTTTCGACTCGAGTGCAATTAAGCTTGTCAAGTTTTACCTGTTCAACGGTCATCTATGTGTGAAAATTGGACAATGTCTCTCCGAGATGAGATGCATCAATTCAGGCGTACTACAGGGCTCTATATTCTTTAGCATCTTCATTAATGATCTAGTCAGTTATTGTCATAATTGCATTTCATTCATTTATATGCTGATGATGCTCGCCCACGCGGACTTGCTGAGGACTTAGTCCAACGAATTAATGACGACTTAAGCCGTATTTCTCATTGGTCCGTTGACAATTATTTTAGATTAAATTCTGATAAAATCAGAGCTATTGTTATATCGGCCAATGCCTATGATCCTAATTCTATACCCAGTGTTCTGATGGCTGATGCGGAAATAGAATTTGCCAGTCAGGTACTCAATCTAGATTTCGTGATTGATTTTGAGGAAATTGTGGTTATCCTTCTCCTATGTTCCAACTCCAGTTAAATTGAGACTAGTTAAATGTCTTATTGTACCTCTCATATCGTATGGAGCTAACGTCTACAGCGACCTTGACAGTGTTTCAATGTCTAAGTTACAATCTGTCGTCAGTAAATCTGCCAGATATTAATTTGGGGAAAAAGAAATCCATTATTTTCCAATTCGAAATGTTAAATAAAGTCCTGAAGTTCATATAAGATTGGATGGATTTCTTTTTCCCCAAACTAATATTTAACAAACATAATTATGATAGGATATCACAAATTCTTACTACAGATTCTGGATACTAGTCTTCCGTGTTATTTTAACATCAGAAATATGATCCTGATTCGTAAGCTCATTTCTATTGGTATACCGAGGTATCTATTTGAAAAGATCGAGTTCGTCCGATCTAGACGTACAATGAATTTTATTCTTCTTGGCCATAAGTATTTGAAATCTTCAAAGCTATTTTTTGTTAATGCTGTCAGGTTAATGGAACGCGTTGCCGTTTAATATCAAGGCTGTGGTGAATATTAATATGTTTAAAACAGCGATCAGAACTTTTTATAAAAACTGAACTTTTCATAATAATTGTATAATAATTAATTATTATGCTTATTTGTTAATTTATTTAATTTCTGTCATTATATTCTTTACTCTGCTTTCTATTGTTTTCTAATGTATTTGTGCCGGATGAAACTTGCAGATGTGATCAACTTCGTCATAAGTTCCAAAGTCTGTTTTTAGTCAACACAATTATACTAATTTGTCTAGGAAGTTACTCATATGTACAGTCGCTAGGTTCAGTTAGCCGTCGTCTATTCGTATAGTCGAATTGTTAAGGTGAGGCAACCAAATCTCTAATTTTAACTGTCCTATGAGTCATTCCGGGACATTGGTAAAGCCAGGCATTCCGTATAGTCAAGTCACAGAATTGTTTTATTATTATTAATTATATTATTAATTATTATATTCTAAAACTACTGAAAGAGAGTGGTTGATGTATTGGTCCTTCACATTGTGAGGACCAAAGTCGCGCCCTCGTTTTGGTCCACAAGTTTCCCCTTCCAAATTGCTGTGCGGTTACTGCAGTAGACAGTAACCCACAGTAAAGGGTCGGAATGCTACCCTGGGGGTAAATCAGCTAGATGGCAACACCACCTAGCTGACGAGAAAATAGAGCAAGTGGGGAACACTGCTGTTTCCGCTTGCTCTCTCTGCTCCTGAACAGCGACGTGATCGGTCGCGTGGTGGTCCGAAATCTTGTCCGTGTTAATCCGTGTAGGGAGGCTTTTAAAGGGGACTTTGCGTTGTCGTCCGAGGTAAGGGAATATGACTGTAAACGGATGAACTAAAATTTTTTTAAGGTTCTATTTTTCTTCTATAATAAACGTGAATTATTAAACGATCCGTGGTTTGTTTTCTTTTATGAAGAATTCCGAATAGGAACGTGATCATAGGTAATTGAATCCCTGGAATCCGGCGAGCCGGCCCAAGTCAAAGAAAAGGGAACAAAATCTGTTCCTTACAACATGATGATGATCGCTTTGCCATTTGTTTCTATGTTTGGGTTATTTCTAGATGTAATGTCTATTCCAATGAGTGTATAAGTATTTGTATGTGATATGTTGATGTGTCATACGAATGATATATATGTGCATATATGCAAGTAACAATAATATTAGTTTGGGGAAAAAGAAATCCATTATTTTCCAATTCGAAATGTTAAATAAAGTCCTGAAGTTCATATAAGATTGGATGGATTTCTTTTTCCCCAAACTAATATATGTGTGTATAGGTAAACGGCTGTCTGCTAATAAGAATTAATTAGCATATCAGATCCATGTATATACAGATAAACGTTTTGTGAAACAACAAGACTTCGTTACGTCGATATTAACATGATCAAGATCTGTGTGTGCTTTTCCGAAAGTGTGTGCCTGGCAACATTTTATTTGGCAATAAAAATTCATTATTACATTAGATTAATAAGAACAATGCATGCGTACGTATAACATAATTGTTTCGAATGAAAAATTTATGGAACATTTCACCATAACAAAATTCTCAAGCCCTACTTTACGAACCGATGAAACAAGTTTACAATTGACAAGATAACCGTATTTTTTAAGATATTCTCCCCCCAATTCTTCTTAATTAATTAAATACGAGGTTTTTCGCAAAGAAAGTGAATTCTTTAATATGTTTGTTGTATATATAGCTAGAACATCTCTGCTATTTCTTTGTTTTCATGAATTTTGACAACCACTTAATTCGAAATGTTTGACAAATACTTTCGCTATTGTTAATTTACAAATTTTTTTTTCCTCTTCATCTGTCTTCGACATTCCAAGAAAAAAAATATTTTTCTTTTACAAAATAGTGTGTGTATGTGTGTGTGTGTGTGTGCTGTATTGAATATTTTTGTCATTTAATAACATTTTATTGGTCCTTTCAAACGAGTCGTCCATGGTTTCTTTTTGTCTAGCAAATCATCTCGTCGTAGAATTCTTCCTTGACTTCTCAATTCGGCAAACTGTGAAATAAGCGGATCACGATTGCAAGCAACTACTGAGATAACTTTGTCAAGATCGTCCAGATAATAGGCAACAAAATCAAAATTATCCAAATCACCCTCAATGATAAGATCCGCATAACGACCGTTACCAGCAGAACGAAAGCTGTGCTTGAAAAGTCTTGTTGAATAAAATGGCACAGAACGTAAGTCGACTAATCTTGAGCCGGCCATATTTATCGCAGCTATGCGGCCATGATATTGGGCCATCTGATTGTGACCGATGAGAGAGCAACGATTATTATCAGAATATACGGGCGCATTAGCAACATCTCCACCAACAAATACATCATCGATGAAAGTTTTTAAATACATATCAGCTTCGATTGAGCCATTAGCATTAATTGGCAAACCCGAACCAATCAAGAAATCCGTATTGCAACGCATACCAATTCCAATTATTAAAGCCTGACATGGTAATAGTTGACCATCGCTCAAGGTAATCTGTATTATATTACCATCGGAATCACCTATAATTTCCACAACTGTGGTATTCATTAGCATTGTAATCATATTGTCCCTGAATAATTTCAAAATCCTTTCTCCAATTCTTAAGCCGAACGCTCCTAACATTGGGACTTGACTACGAGCTACAACTGTAACCTGACAAAAAAAAAAAAAAATCAATACAAAATAATATATAAGAAAAAATTATATTTGTTTGTCAATAATATTTGTAAATCTTGTATATCTTTTTTTTTTTCTGATGCCCTTACCTTGGCTTGTGAGCAAGACCGTAAAGTCTGAGCTATCTCCAATATAATATAACTTGAACCCACGCAAACAACATTTTTATCTTTTAAAGCTTCTCTTATACGCACCATGTCGTCAAAATCGCGCATTGTAAACACATTTTTTAAATCGGTACCTTTAACATATAGCTTTCTGGCGCTACCACCGGTAGCAATGAACATTTTATCATAATTAAGCCGCTTATCGTACGATGTCGTTATTGATTTCTCATCCATATTAGCTTTAACAACTTCAGTATTTAATAGCATCTCAATATTGTATTCATCATAAAATTCTTTTGAGCGAAACTCAATCTTACTGATCGATAAACCAAAATCCTTTGTTAGTGCGGTACGATCGTAAGGGAGATATGATTCTTTACATATCATTAAAATTCTACCCGTAAAACCTTCTTTACGTAATGTTTCGGCGCACATCTGTGCTGATGCACCACCGCCAACTATAATATAAAGAAGTTGATTTTCTGGATTATGTTTAACCATTTTCTGTAAACATCCTGAACTTTGCAAATCTTTAACTTTTGCTCGGATCATAACCAAACCTCCTCTTTCCACTTCCACTTTGTAGCGGGGTAATGAATTAATGCCAGGGAAATCTTCAATATCTCCAGTTTCTAAATTGAAACAAGCTCCATGCCAGGGACAGCGTATATGTCCGTCACCCAACACGCCCTTTACCAGCGGTGCATTAAAATGAGGACATGTATTACCTAAAGCATAAATTCGACCACGCTGTTTGACAACCAATACTTTTTTATCCTTAAGAAAATCGAATTCTTTCATTTCATATTCGTGGACATCCATTGCATGACAAACAACTTTCGGTTCGGTGTATACATCAACAGGAGGCTTAACTTGCTTTGATCGAATGTAGCTAAGATCAATCTCGAAAGGTTTCATTTTATTTATTTTTTTTTTTTTGAATTAATTCGTTCGACAAAAATTTCAATTGAAGTTTTGTATTTAAAATATATGAAAAAAAATTGATTTACTTCACCAAGTTTTGAAAAGAAGTATTTTTTTTTCTCTTATAGTTTTTGACGTCACTCCAACAGGAATCTATAATATCCCAAATTTTAATAAATAATTGACATAAGTAGGTGAAATGTAGTTTTTTCTAAGGAGACGAGACATAAAAGTAGTTTAACAGCGTCAGTCAATCTGTAATATATCAGAAAATAGAAGGTAATAAAAATGCAAGATTAAATGGTTTAAGAATAACACGACTTTCTTGGATATGTGCGGTATTTGGATCTTACGCGCTTATTATTAGGTTGGGGAAAAAGAAATCCATCTAATCTTATATGAACTTCAGGATTTTATTTAACATTTCGAATTGGAAAATAATGGATTTCTTTTTCCCCAAACTAATATTTTTAAGATTTATTTTAAGGATGTTTCTGATATAATTCACGATTTCCTTGTGAAAGGCTTTCTTTTCCGTATGTTTTCAATTTTACAAAAAGCTACGGTTAGTCTCTATTAAGTCTTCAGCATTGTCTACGTTGTAGCCTACTTTATTGAAGTTAAAGTTCCTTTACATTATGAAGAGAATTAAGGTAGTCATTGGAGCCATAAATTCAACGTCATAACTTCCATATGCAATAATACAAGCAAAGCAATTCTAATTGAACTAATTCATCGATCGAGATGTCTCTAGACATCGATAACAAATAAATTTAAAGGCGATATTGATAATGAGCGTCTCAACAAAGACTGCGCTATTTCATTTAATAATAAAAACATATATTTCTTGAGTTAGTTGTAATATTTTTATTGGTAAAGGTGGAGATGTTTCGTGAAAATTCACTGTGTAATGTTTCGTGAAGTTATTGAGAACGATGCGAAATAGATGACTTCGGGTTTTCGATGATACTCGCCATTACAACAACAGCAATGTTTTCAAGAGCCCGACCGATAGGTTGGCACAAAGGAGACTTACTACGATCTACGATCGACCTAGTTTCTTTAAAATTTTTTTTACCACTATTACGAATTGTTGATAGCGTAGGTCGATTTTTGGGAACGAACGAAAATTCCACGAAGGTTTCGAGCGGTCTTAACGTACCTTTTCCCAATTTTTGTAATGGGTTTTCACACAATTACAACGTGTTCTTTTTTTGTGTAGTGTAGTCCTTGTTTGATAATCGGAACCATTATAGGTTGCAACTGTCAAATTTCAGAGTTGCCACTTGCATAAACAAAATGCCACAAAATTTAAATAGTGTCTTCTTATTGAGACAAGCTTTACCTCAGAGCTTAGTTTGTCGGCACATAGAAATCGCACTGATATTCTTTCCCGTACCTTGGACACAAAAGAATACAAGCAATATGCGGGGCTTCATTGTGTTCGCTTACATTGTTCTCTATATATATTGGAATTTGTGGGAAAATAAGTGTGGCTTCATTGTGTTAAACGCCTTAGTATCAATTCGAACTTTTTATCGATCTTCATTAAAAGTCGTGAACAGTTGTTATAATGGAATTTATCGGAAAGCTATTTTTTTTTTTAGAATCATACATGTCGGAAGCCTCTTCGAAGCCTTTCACTGCTTACGAATTACGAATCTTTTCCTCACTATTGCATTTCCTAGAAATTGGTTTATTGCTGTTTTACTACCTTTACGACATATGTACCTGTTGCGTTAAGCTGATTTTAATCCAGAAATTAAACAACGTCGCCTCCTATTGGTGCAAGGTTTTGAGACGATTTCTATCTTCTCAACGACGATTGTTGGCTCACTTTCTAGGATATCCGACAATCTAGCTTAAACATGATGACTACTCAACTTTGCCTTTTGGAATGTATGTACAACACGCACGACTTCAACTCACTTGTGCTGCCATCACATTCATTTGTTGCATGAAAGTATTAAAATTATGGGGAGGGATCATCATGTAACTATGCAGCAATCGGTTTCTACGTTAAAACAGAGCCGTGTAAGAGAAGCAATTTTTTTTTTTTATACTCAGTGCTAATGCAAATTACACAACCGCGTCACAAGCGACATCAAAAGTAGATACTAATGCCACATATTAGTTTGGGGAAAAAGAAATCCATTATTTTTATATGCTTCGGATTGTCCGATTTGGATCAAATATGCACCGTTTTGTTGTATGATTTGTTGCCATTTTAAAGGTAACTTCAA
>KK351013.1:873591-884549 GCA_000671755.1 Glossina brevipalpis
AAATCTACCAGTGTAGCCATCTACCGAAAAAAATAATGGATTTCTTTTTCTCCAAACTAATATTTCTAAATGAATCATTAAAATCCTTCGTTACGAGCGGTGTAACTTTCTTTTGGGTGCTTCTTGCTTCTTGCTGGTAAAAGTAATATTTCCCGCAAGAATTTAAAGTTGAAACACTTCTCGATATGGTTCTACGAACTCAATCTTAACAAGGCTTATTTAAAACGTATGTGAAGTCAGTTCTTGTCAATAAATTGTTGCCGCATCTATTGGAAAATGTCTAAAAAAATAAAATCCTTATCTTTTCTTACTTAGGCCAAGACTTAGTTCAATGAGTATGAGGTGGATTTGCTGTAGATAATGCAACACTCACCCGATTCTTTACCTTTCATTTTATTTTACCTTTTATTGTATTAGCTATAACAATAATTCATTTAATATTTCTTCATGAAACAGGATCTAATAATCCTATTGAATTAAATTCTAATACTGATAAAATTCCATTTCATCCTTATTTTACATATAAAGACATTGTAGGATTTATTATTATATTATTTATTCTTATTTTATTAGTTCTTATAAATCCGTATTTATTAGGAGACCCAGATAATTTTATTCCTGCTAATCCCTTAACTTTTCTTACGCGAAAACATTTCTTTCGATATTTTTCTCTCTCTCTCTTTCTCTCTCTTTCGTTTACAATTAAAGTGAATGAATTTTGAACAAAGACAAGATTTTTTTATTATTAATAATGATATATATAAAATGTAACAAGAATAGAAGAACTTCTAATTGTCCCTTTATTTATTTTATTAGTCGCTTTTTATCATTTTAGTCCAAGGCACCTCGTCATTTTTAATATCTGCAAGTTTCAAAGTACCTCCTTGACTTTGCAATTCTGCAAATTGTGAAACTATTGGATCGTAATCGCAAGATCCAACAAGCATCACTTTATTGTTTTCATTTACAAAATAAGCGACAAATTTCATATCTTCCAAATTGCCATCAATAATAATATTAGAATATTGGCCGTAACCAGAGAAACGGAAATTTTTTTCAAAAAGTTTCGTAAAGAAAAAAGGTACTGCTCGTAACATCTTTGAACGGCTTTTAATCATATTAATGGCAGCTATACGACCATGATATTGCGCTATTTTATAATTGCTAATCGTCCCAAGTTCATTTTCCATACTATAGACGGGTGCATTAGCGATATCACCGCCTACGTAAATACTTTCAACGGATGTTCTTAAGTATATATTAGTATCAATAGAACCATTATTATTTATTTTCAAACCCGATCCTTTTAAAAATTTTGTATTCATTTCGAGTTCAGCATCTATTATTAGTAGATCGCATGGTAACAATTTGGAGTTCGCTAATATTACTTTTTCTATTTCGCCATTCAAATTACCAATTATTTCAATAATATTAGTATTTGTAATAACATTTACATGGTTATCGGTAAAAAGACGTAGAATACGTTCAGCAATTCTATCGCCAAAAAGTTCACTTGCAATTAATTCCGTATTCGTAACAATTGTTACCTAAAAAAAAAAAAGGGAGTCAGTCTCGTATATATATATATATATAGTATTTCAACATGAACTCTAATTTAATTATTTTATTGCTTACACTTTCAACTTGTTTAATTAAATCTTGTGCTATTTCAAGTGTAATAACTCCCGTACCGAGACAAATAATTCGTGTTTCTTCGCTCATTGTTTCGCTTATTATCGCTAAATCATCGTATGTCCGTAATGTTACGATATTCTTCAAATTAACTCCAATAATTGATGGTATTTTTGGTGTACATCCAGTCGCAATAAACATTTTATCATATTTTATAGACTTACCATTCGATAATTTAACAACTTGTTCACTACACTTAACGTTAGTTGCCTCAGTATTTAAGTAAATTTCGATACCATATTCATCATAGAATTCTTTTTGACGATATTGTAAAGCTTCGATTGTTACGTAAAATGTTTTTGAGATTTTAACACGATCATATGGTAAATATGGTTCTTTGCAAACTAAAATAATGCGTCCAACATATCCTTCTTGACGTAAAGTTTCAACACAAATTTGGGCAGCAGGACCACCACCAATCACCACGAATGTTGTCGGGTCGTCAAGATCACGTTTAACCATATCCTTAATACGTTTTACTGCGTCTATATCCTTTAGCCTGATCATAATTCCTACTTGACCATTTTTCTTAGTTTCAACTTTATAACATGGTAACGAATCAAGACCGGGAAAGTCTTCGATATCACCAGATTTAATATCAAAGCATGCTCCATGCCATGGACAACGTATGCGACCATTTCCCACAACTCCATCTTTTAAAGGTCCTCCAAAATGAGGACACTTCGCACCCACTGCGTAAATTTTACCTTTTTGTTTAATCAGTAACACTTTCTTGCTGTCTATGAAATGAAATTCTTTCATTCCATTATCTGGTAAATCTCTTTCGTTACAAATAATAATTGGATCCGTGTATTCATATTCATCGCACATCGTTACGTTATTCGTTTTTATCAAAATCTTAAATAAATAAGATCTGTTTTTAGCGAAAAATTTTCAGAAAAAATATTCAAATATCGTTAAAATATTAATTCAATAATGACGTATTAAGTTCTTTTTTTATTTGATTGAAAAACGAATTCGAATTTGAAAAAAAAAGTAAAAGTCAAACAAGAATTAAAATTTCACTTGAGTCCATTTTTTCTCATAATATTAGTTTGGGGAAAAAGAAATCCATCCAATCTTATATGAACTTCAGGACTTTATTTAACATTTCGAATTGGAAAATAATGGATCCATCCAATCTTATATGAACTTCAGGACTTTATTTAACATTTCGAATTGGAAAATAATGGATTTCTTTCTTTCTAATAGTTTTTCATGGTTTAAGACGGACGGAAATTTGCACAGAGATGAATTCGAGACTGTGCTGCTTTCCGAATTACACATTGATAATACATCACTCAATAAGTTCATAGGATCACTAATAAAACAATAAGTTTTAGACAAAATTCGACTTAGGTTGGACTTAGGACTTTATTTAACATTTCGAATTGGAAAATAATGGATTACGATCTGCTCATCCTGGTTAATGGCCGTTCCAGGCTTGCCATTGAACAGCTTGGGGGTAGGGTTATGACTATGGTTTCTGAATGGGGAAGTAGTGTAGGTGTGAATGTTTCACTGGAGAAAACTGAGATGATACTGCTGAAAGGTAGCCTCTCGCTCGGTAGACTTCCGGTGATAAGGGTGAATGGTACTAGCCTTAGGTATTCGACTGTTGTCAAGTATCTGGGGATTAGTATGAGTGAAAGGATGAACTTTCTTCCTCACTTCGTCAAAGTGCGGGAGAAACTTGTGAATGTGGTAGGACCGATTGGTCGTGTCCTACGGAATGATTGGGGCCTAAGCAGACATGCTGTTCGGGTCGTGTACCGGGGCTTCTTTGTCGCTTGTGCGACTTATGGGGACCCGGTGTGGTATCGGACTGCTATGTGTGTGGCTGGTCGAAATAGATTGTTGAGCTGCCAGCGTGTTGTGCTGCTGACATGTCTGCCCGTCTGCAGGACGGTTTCTACGGACGCTTTACAGGTGTTAATAGGTGCTGCTCCTCTGGACCTTGAGGCAGTGCGAATCGCTACCGCTTTTGGGATAAGGAGGGGTCGGCAGATAGGTCCGACCGACTGGGAAAATATTAATGAAGTAGAGAGACTTAATTTGAGGGAGCGTAATTCGCTTTTAGTGGATCGTGTCCGTGGTATTTGGCAGAGTAATATCTCCTTCATACCCAAGATTCCTTTATTTCTTTATAGTCTAAAATTTTGATACATTTCATTCGAAGTTTGGTACCGTGTAAAAACCATATGGATTTGTCAATAGTAACGACATCTATATGTCATCGTACGAATCTATTAGGTATTAGGTGAAAAGTAGACTCGAACGTAAATTGTAATTAAGTTAGTAATTGATGTCTTCATTTGATTTCATTTAGATACTCATGAAAATATACAGGAACGCACCACTTAAGCGGACAGACGGACGGAAGGGATTTAATCGATTGATATAGTAAAAAGTTGTCCATTTCGAGCTGTTCTTAGTGTTGCATACATCTACAGAGTTTTCTAATTTAATGTAATGCTGTGGGCAATCCGTGCCGCATTTTAACCATTCTATGGTTTCGCCATAGAATATTTAGCGGAATTCCTATGAATATCCTATCACCATTTTTCGTTCTAAGCATAATATTTCGTCTGCCGTGAAGTGTTCGCCAAATACTTGATATACGGCTCTGTAAAAGTCCGTGCTTACGTTTCGAATGCCATTTTGTAAAAATTGCATGCATCGGGATCCGGGAGGCACCCATATTTTTGAAGCAGTAACCGAGGGAGGGAGTTTATGAACTGTGTGGAGGCCAGTGGCAAGATGTAATTCCTTCGTAGTTCCAATCCAAGCTTATCCACAGAGGCTTAGTATCCTACAACACTAATATATATAGTACATCGGCCCCTACAAGTGATGGAGGATCTAAAAATGGTGAAACCCATATGAAGAACAGTCCAGTTAAACACTGACTAATCTATCACGTAATTGAAAAACGGTATCAAACTGTCATATACCTTAACAGTAAGTAAGAAAATTATATACGAATCTTTTACTAAATTAATTCAAATCATTTTATCTAAATGTCACACACGTGTTTATTTGAATTCAGATCTATGAAATATTAGGTTGGGGAAAAGGTAATCCATCCAATCTTATATGAACTTCAGGACTTTATTTAACATTTCGAATTGGAAAATAATGGATTACTTTTCCCCCAAACTAATATTATTATTTTCCAATTCGAAATGTTAAATAAACTCCTGAAGTTCTTATAAGATTGGATGGATTACCTTTTCCCCAAACTAAAATTTTTTATGCGCTCCTATAAAACTCAGACAAATAACATCTCTGTGCGAGTTGTATTAAATCCAAATGGAATTTAGCTCTCATTCGAAATTTTCTTACGCAATTTTCAACAATTTTTGATGCGATAAATTTTGATTTCATATGTATGATGTTACATATGTATATGTATTTCTTATTTCTTTTTTCTTTCTCATTCAGGTATATAAGTTTTTAATTGTTGAATAATATTTTTTTTTTTTTTTCAAAATAGCCACGTCTGTCGCGCCAATTAAGTGGCATTTTCGATTCCTTTCGGATGTGGAAATCGTGTGTGACTAGACTGACTAGTAAAAGATAGTTTTCCACAAGTCACATATTGAATTTTCTTTTTCTGTTTGGGATTGAAATAATTGTGCAGTTCGCAGTAATGCCACGTCGAAATGTAAAAGTCATTATTAAAATCCAATCAAAATAAACTCAATAATGTGTTTGCTTCAAGCGATGCGGTTTGAGAGGATATAAGGATTTGGAAAGTCTTTTTAATGATCTCGATGGAATGCAAGAAACAATACTAGATGTGGGAAAATTAATTTCATTCTTGAAAGATGAGATTTCATTAAGAAAGATAGAAAAGGCGGAAGGTAAAAAAAAAAAGAAAAATATACGAATCAATCTGGAAAGGCAAAAAAAGATTAAAAGGTTAACGTAATTAACAGGCATTATACGAGATCTACTTGAGTCTATTGAAGCAGAGAAACGGTAAGAGAGTTCACGCGGCAATTATTACAAAAATTATTATTAAAATAATTATTAATTAATGTTTCTAAATAAATTCGAACAACAAATCAAAAAGTGAACCTAAGGACGCAAAAGATGATATCAATAAGAAGTAACAATCGCTACATAACTCAAAAGTCGAAATTAATAACGAACTTAACAATATAACGGTCATCATCTTGGAAATTATATTCTATTTTCCATATATTTTTTTTTCAGTTTTCAACCGAATAAACGCTTAATAAATTAAAAGGAATCCTTTCCGCTAGACTGCAAATATGCTTCTTTTTTTTTATGGAAATTACAAGAAAAAAGAAATCTATAAAGAAAAAGAAGCTAACACGATAATTATAAAAATAAAAACTCTGTCCATTAAAATCTTTTCCAATTAAGTTTTACAATTTTAACTGGTCCAGTGTTCCTATTTTAATTTTCACATGCTTGTTAACAGCTTTGAAAAGGTAGAAAGTTACCGTAATGTAATATTATTAGTAAGGAAAGCAGAGGAAAAATAAAAATTATATAAAGACGAAATTTGTATACAAAAGTCGATCTGAATCGTTTTCTTATACTTCTGATTAACTTAAATTGTCACAATAAGACGACTATCCTGCCGACTAATTATTCGTCTTAGGAAAAGTAGCGCGAAACGAATTATTTTTAAGTTAATAAAAAAAAAAAAATTTACAAAAAAAAAATGTGAACGAATGCCAATGTCTATGCCGATGTCTAGCGTTTTCAATTTACCATCAAGTGGCGCAGCTTTTTACTTAAAAATATTTAGAACGAATTTTATGTATTTTATATTTATTTTTATTTTTTATTAACTTTTTTGTTAAAAAAATCTCAAAGTGTGCAATCTTCACATTTTGTTTTCTCTAATTGATTTTGGTGTAAATTTCGGTATTTACTCAAAATGTTTTCTGAAATTTTAAGAAAAGCGGAAAAGGAAGAACAAATAGCAGCGAATTAATTACTTCGAATAGAAATTTAAGTGCCCCAAAAACGAGCCAATCTTTAGAGAATTACTGCTGTCACCATTTCGAGAGTTCGATCATTTTATATATACAATATGATGAACAATTAAGTATTCGCCTTCTGGATTTCTAATTTTTTTTGTTCTATATGAAATTTTTAATAAATTTATTATTCAATGCGTTAGTAGACTATAATCGTACTTACATAGACTTGCATTTTTTTCCTGTCATATTCTTCTACATTCAAGCTCTTCGATACACGCGCATCGGTAATTTTGGTATCAATTTTCAAAAATAGTTATTCTTAAACTGACCGATCGAAAGTAGTCGTTTATTTCCTTCCTCTTGTATCGTTAGTTTTCGATTCTGTTAGAGGTCATATACATCAGTTATAGTCATCTAAAAAAAGGGAAAGAAAAGTAATTAAGAAGAATAGATGTATTTACAAAGCTTAATTCTGGTTTATATTTTGTGCTTCATACATTAAAAAGTGGCTCGATTGCCTCCAATTCTCTACAATTTCTTTTTCTTTTTCCGATTTTCTCAAAATTTCAGAAAACAATTTGAGTAACACACGACCAGATACATATAAATAATTTGAAATGACAGCTTATTTTTGATTTTAAAACCAAGAAGAATATGATTTAATATATTAATATTAATTAATGTATATAAAGTTTTTCAATTCATTGTAGAAAACAAGTAATCAGTTAAAGTAAAAATTCTATGTATAATGTCGCCCTGTTCAAAACGAATAAAACTTCATTCGCCCTCTTCCAACGAGTAAAACTTCATTCGCCCTCTTCCAACGAATAAAACTTCATTCGCCCTCTTCCAACGAGTAAAACTTCATTCGCCCTCTTCCAACGAATAAAACTTCATTCGCCCTCTTCCAACGGATAAAACTTCACTGCCCTGTTCTAACAAATAAAACTTCATTCACCCTGTTCCAATTAATAGAATTTCATTCGCCCTCTTCCAACGAATAAAACTTTATTTGCGCCCGCGTCACATATAAGAAAAAAAATTGTAATATGAATTAGTTGAAAATATATAACATATTTTAATTTAGTTCAACCTTCCTCCGAAAAAGAAACCATTTTTCTCTTTGACTAACTTCAATACCTTGGTATGGAATCTTTTCATCTCCTCGTTCCTTTACATATTTACATATCAGTATTTGTTAAATAAAAGTCTGAAAACAGAAAAATATTTATTTCTGCATATAAAATAGGAGATGAAAAAATGTCTCTTTATTCATTACCTGTAGATAAAAATATAACCATAGTTTAGTATTGATAAGTTTTGTGCCAGCAATCCCGCGGTTACATAAATAATGTAAATAAATTTTATTAGTTAAAGTTAAATTTATTATTTATTTATTATAATAATTATTTTTTAATATTTAAAATTTATGTAAATTTGCTGTGCTAAATTTAAAAACTAAAAAGAGAACGATTTCTACTTTTGAAAAATTTGAGCAAACACTTCCTCCCTCTCTCGGCTCAGCTAAATTTCTTTCACGTATGCTATGGCATGACTATCGCTACTATTTTCTCTTTTGACATTTTGTATGCATATCTGTTGTGAAATGCGCTCTTCATTTATGTCAACAAATTTGTATTAGTATTGAGTACAACTACTAAGAAAATTTAGCACTAAATCTCTTTTAGCTTTGCGTTTATATAAAAAAACAGCTGTAAAAAAACATATTCATTTATCTCAGTCGCCAGAAATCGAATTTTGTATTATATTAGAAACTAAATTATGTTTATTCCTTTCATTATTTTAATTGAATTTCTTTTTTATTTATTTATATGTACATTTTTTTTTGCTAAGCTAAAGATATAACAATAAAAATAAAATACATCAATTTTATAATTCTCTCTTCGGTCGTCGCTAAAACTTTGTAAGATAAAGAGAGAACACTAACACAAACACGATAACTCTTTGAACACGTTTCATTCACTCTTTCCCTTCAATCAAAATCTTTTGTCTTTAAAGTCTTCATATAAATCGTGAATATTACATTTTGCTCGTTACCCATAAGTAGACTGTACAAGTTTGGTTTAATCTAAATAAAAATGCGATGGACTGTTCATTTTAATGGTTGACCAAGGCGTGTTAGCTGTAATATGTGTTGGTGATTTGATATATTCATTCGGCGGTTATAGCACATTGTCATGGACATTGAATATACATATATATATATATCCCTACAAATGTCAAAAACTGGGAGGTCAAACGTTGACCACACCGGTGAAAAATGTCTCTACGATTAATGAAGACGATCGTATTACTTGTATAGTAGATGACCGTTGCTTTGATGTACCAGAACATTATGCAGATAAAGGTAAAAACTTTGCAGAGAAAATAATGTTTTTCTAACGACAGCATTTGCCCTTAAGTAGACGGTGCTTTTTAAACAATAAAATCTGTAACTAACATGTACTTTTCAAACTTTAACATTTAAGGTTGCATCTGTTAAGCAACGTACATCGGCAGATTTGAACTGTTAAGCAAGCACAAATATACGCTGTTAAACTCTTCATATAAACAGATTTTAGGTATTAAAGCTGCAGATGAAAGATTACTAGCTCATTCAATTATTGAATTTTAAAGTGGTAAGTTCGCTTATAAGAAAAGTGAAATTTTTTTTGATGAAAATTAAGAGACGCCATAACGTTTTTTTTTTTGATTCTTAAGAAAAGCGAAAATTAATTAAGTTTTATTTGTAATTACCTTATAACGAAAATTCAATTTTTTTAAATTAGATCTTAATTTTAAAACTGCGAGATAGCATCTGCTTGATGCTATTGAAAACAGCATTGCTAGTCCAATGTGGTCTATATACGATTTTTAGGGTTGACCTGTGAAATATTAGTTTGGGGAAAAGGTAATCCATCCAATCTTATAAGAACTTCAGGACTTTATTTAACATTTCGAATTGGAAAATAATGGATTACCTTTTCCCCAAACTAATATTAGTTAATCCAATCCAATCTTATAAGAACTTCAGGACTTTATTTAACATTTCGAATTGGAAAATAATGGATTACCTTTTCCCCAACCTAATATATGCTACAAAATGTGCTGAATTTTGTACCAATAGAGAAAATGTTTAAAATAAAAACCAAAAAAAAAGGGGGGGAAACATATATCTTCTACATTGCATCGCATTTAGTAAGGGGTGCGATTTAAACTTTACTTTTACTTTTCAAAACAAACAAAAGATCTAATTTGTCCCTCAAGAAGAAGATTAAGAATATTTCTGAAGTAATTAGACAAATTTTTTTCCTTTTCGCTTTTTCTTTAGGACGTTCCTAGATCGAACTTTGCTTTTAACAAATATACATCTTCGCGTAGCAGCGTATGGCATACAATTACGTTTTTTTTAGTTACTTGATATTTTCAATTAAATTTCTGAATTTGAAATTATTTAATTAATTAAGCGAAAAGTCAATGGTTAAATTATTCAAATATCAATATATCAAATATTTGCGATAAACTTTTTAAAAGTAATAATAAAATAAAATTTATTAACTCCATTTAAACAATTAAAATGTAATATGAATAAATCCTGTTACACAAGGTACAATAATTTAAATTTGCTTTAATTTAAGTATTTATATATAAATTATAATTAATTTAATTAATTATAATAATTTTTCAATTAATACAATATTCTTTTACAATAGGATTATAATATGGCAAATTGTTTTTTTTTTCTCTCTATAAACTTAACTAAAAATTAACTTTAAATAATTATTTTTAATAACATAAATGTATTTGGCAATCACTGTAAACTCTATATTTTTCAAGATACTTGTATACAAATGTTATATAATTAATTTAAAAATATCCCGTACTCTTTGATGTTATAGCGGTTCATTGGTCGTGTACTTTTCAATATCATCTTCCTTTGTTCGTTGCAAATAAGCCGAAAGTTGCCAAACACTTATCTATCATTTATTCTGACCGATGCTATAAAGTTCCCATGGACCTCGGTATTAAATAATTTACAATTACTTACATACAACTTTGGAATTTATTATTATTGATAATCTCTACCAATGGTGTTGAAGCAGAGATATTTGACCTCAAAGAGTGAGAAGAGAATTCTTTTTCGATTGAACCCAAATTGAGTTACGTATTAGCGAGACGAAGATTGAAACTTAGCTTTTGGGATTTACATTCGATACACTAACATCCGCCTAAGTTGGTTAATTGAGGAGAAGAGATTGGGCATAATACCCAAGAAGAGAAGAGAAGAGATTGGGCATAATA
>KK351013.1:900020-911340 GCA_000671755.1 Glossina brevipalpis
AAAAAAAAAAAAAAAATATTGCTTATAATGTCATCATACAACACTATGTAATTATAGAAAATCTACAGTGCGTTTAATAAATTGGCCAAGGTCTATCTATATATAGGGCGTCCCAAGATTTACACAAGATTTGAATTAAATAAAAATTGGAAATTTGTTTTTTTTTTTTAGTTGGAATTTTGTTTATTGAATCGTAATATACTTAGGATTGGAATATATAATATATGGAATAAAGCATCGGGCAAATGGTCTGTATGTCTTTGCTGACAACATACGAACACATAGGGATCCAATTCTAATTGTTTCGAAACTAAAGAGTACACGACCAGGGAATGTCCCATGTCCCATAATTGAATTATTTCATGAAATGTGTGATATGTGGTACCATATTGTTGAAACCACGTATCACTCCACACATCAATATCATCCAATTTGGGCAGAAAGAACTGGGTTATCATAGCGCGATATCGAGCATCAGCAACTGTCAATATTACGACCATATTTTGTACGAAATTTACGAACCGTGATCGACAAACTTTCGTCATTATTACTCAATAATGGAAACGCGTTGCTCTCTTGCGTTATCCCTCCATTTTTACTAACCCTAAACTGTCAGCTGTCAAACAGAGTTTCCAATTTTTTTGTTGTTGCCAACACTTAACCCAGAAATGGCGGCAAATTCAAATCTTGCGTAAATTTTCGAACATAAAATTATTTTTATTATTCTAATAATGTCAAATTTTAAATATTAAATTTAAAAATATTGTTCTGTAGTCTGCAAGGTATTGAATCAGTAGACAGAATAAAATATAATAAAAATGGCAGTAAATTTAAATCTTACTCAAAGTTTGGGACACAGCCTATATATTAATTTGGGGAAAAAGAAATCCATTATTTTCCAATTCGAAATGTTAAATAAAGTCCTGAAGTTCATATAAGATTGGATGGATTTCTTTTTCCCCAAACTAATATATTCGTATATATATAATGTAGAGGAGATAGACAAAAGATGAAAAGCTGACTTTATAAAGGGTTTAGTAATAACTTTAATTAATATATTTTAGAATCCAAAAAATTTCATTTTCATACATGTCAAAGCAAGTCTACATACCGCTGCTCTAGTGCGGCAGTATTTGGGGAAGTTTTTATGTGCCTATTACGGCATCGCCTGCTCGAAGTACAGATCTCAATCCCATTTAGTAGTATCTATGGGACAAGCTGAAAAAAGGATTTTAACCCCAAAGAATGGCACTTCCAAATCTCGGAGAACATCTAATCGCATTTAAGGAAGAGTGGGAGAGAATACCGCAAGGATTTTTTAAAAAAGCTCATCTATTTGCTGAAAAATTGAATGGAATCTGTTTTTCCAGGCAAGGAAGATTGGGTAATACTTCGTAGTAATATATGTCGTTTAGTTTTATTGTTTCATTATCCTTTTTTATTTGTTCAAAAATCACGGAAACGTTGCTACCTGAAACCAGCTATTTTCGGTATTTCTTTTGTTTTGAGGTGATTTTGATGGCCGAAGATAAGTCTAATATGTTTTCCAAAAAGCTCTACTACCATTGGGTACTTAAGTTTCAAACTAAATTTAATTATATAAATATTTAGGTTCAAAAAAAAAAATTGCAAGAGGTAAGCGATTTCTTGAATGAGTTCTTTCTTGTAGTAAATTGACATAAAAGTTAACTGTAGCGAATTTGGATCTATTTGCCCTATCTTTTACAAGACACCTCATATAAAGCTTCTCATGCCTTTATTTAGATTGTGAAACAAAGTTTAATAGCTAAAGAATAATAAGATCTTTGATAAGTAAAAAAAAAAATTTATTAAATTTTTCATTCACATTAGCTCATATTTCCCCCCTTACCCACCCGTACATGGAAACAAGATATAAATTTTGGTATTCGATCGTATAAATAAATAAAGAATTTTTTCAGAAGAGGTAGTATAGAGAGAGTATTTATTGTTCACCTTTGCCTTAGATTGTATATTTTTGAAACGTGACTCGGATGAATACTCAACTAAACCATAATAGAAATTATAGGCAAATATTATATAAATCATTTGTATTGTACATATGTGTGTAACAGTATATAATTCAATAAGTAAATACTTAGAATTCGGGTTTCTTCGATGTAAACATTTTTAAAAGAAAAATATTAAAAAATTTTTTAATAAAAATAATTTTAAAAAAAATAGATAATTTTTTTTGGATCGTTTAG
Source organism: Glossina brevipalpis (assembly GCA_000671755.1). NCBI lineage: Eukaryota > Metazoa > Arthropoda > Insecta > Diptera > Glossinidae > Glossina > Glossina brevipalpis. Next base: position 902,246 of record KK351013.1, read on the forward strand.
TAGGGTATTTTTTCGAAATTATTTAAGAAACAATTTTTATTACAATATTTTAATTGCTTGCATAGTTTTAATTCGTATCATTCATTGATGGTGTGCCCTTCTTAAGTACTTTGTGTTTAATTTGTTTTGTATTTGTATTTGAAAATTTGTAAGAGTTTTGAAAGAAAAAAAATTTACATTTATTTCAAATAATGATTCATTTTTTTTTTTCAATTTTGTAAATTCCAAGTATAGAAATAAAACAAAGAAACGCGAATGAAAAATTGATTCAATTTCTTTTGAAATTTTATGAATGAATTCTAAATGTCAAATAAAAACTATTACAAATTGTATATGAAATGAAGAAAAACCACATTTGTGGGTTAATTAAAGCTTTGAATAAATTTATTTATATGTGGAATAACCAAAGTATTGTATTTTTATGATGCCGTTCGTTATAAATTTTTAAATAACGCTTAGAATGAATAAAAATAAAAAAAACAATCATTTTTTTTTTGTATCCATATATGTGGAGTGAGAAATGATAGTTTATATTGGCTTTAATAATATCCGGAATTAAGTGTAAGATCTAATGGTTCACTTTTAATTTTAATTTTCAATTTCAATAGGATGATCCGCATAAGATTTTAAGTCCATTTGATGTTATTCAGGCACCCAATCAATGCCTTTGCCTACACTACACTGTCGAAGCACTTAAGGTCTGAAAAACTGATACTAATAGAATGGATTGGAATCGATTAATTACAAAGTTGTTCATATCAGAGATTGGATGATTGCAAAAATGTATGAATTTTTTTTTTAATAAACATAAGAGCCCCTAAGTCCATAAAATCGGTTACAATCGTCTGCGTGTCAATCAGTAATTCATTGGTAATTCGAACTATATCAAATCAAGGTCTACAAAGAGTAAGTAAATTTGTTTTTCAAATCTTCGAAAACATTTTGAGATTTGTTTGTCCACTTCGTTCCCTTTGTTCCCTTTATTTACTGGATCGTTTAGTGATTGTCTGCGTTATCAGTAACCTCCTTTATGAATCTCCTGTAATAGTTGCAGAAAGCATCCGTTTTCCTATAGTGGATACTTCTTTATTATTTCCTATTTACCTCGGTCTTGCGTTATTCCCTTGTGGTGTTTTAAGGTCTCCTAGATAAGCGAAATTTTGTTTTAGGAAGTGACATTTGTACGGGTTTAATTTTACACTGTAAGTTTTGAGTTTATCTAGTACTTTTGTAAGATTTCTTTTAAGATATTTAAAGAGCTGTATCCATGTAAATGGTGTCTCAATAAGACTGCACTATTTAAAAATTTGAAAAATTTTTCTATGTTCAAAACTGAGAAAAATTTTTTTATGTTCAAAACTGAGAAAAATTTTTCAATTTTCAAAACTTAGAAAAATTTTTCAAATTTTTAAAAACTTGGAAAATTTTTTCAAATTTTTAAAAACTTGGAAAAATTTTTCAAATTTTTGAAAACTTGGAAAAATTTTTCAAATTTTCAAAACTTGGAAAAATTTTTCAAATTTTTAAAAACTTAGAAAAATTTCCCAAATCTACAAAAAATTGAACAGCATATCAAACCATTATCGAATTTATGGAAAAAATTGGTTGGGGTAATAAGAAGAAGAGCATTAGTTACCAAGAGAAAAAACTAAAGTTTTTTACGTATTTTAGAATAACAAATTAAAGAAAACAGTAGAAGAATTTAATGATATCGTCGACAGACAAATCTTCATAAACTTGGTTAGTATTTATAAGCACAGAAATGAAGCTGGCAGCTGAAGGCTATCACTTAATACATAGCACTTTGGGATAAGTGCGCAATGCTCTCAAAAGCAGCCATTTTTTCGGTTATATTTTGTATTGTGCTCCTTAAAGTTCGGTGTTGATAATTTTTCAATTTTGCCTTTGACCTTCAACTCTAAGCATATATTTAAGTTAAATTTCATTTAATTGAATTTTTGAGATAACAACAATAGACTGACACGCAGACGATTTTAACAAGTTTTATGGACTTAGGGGCTGATTGTTAGATAAGGAGGTTATAAACAGTTCACAAGATAATTTTGCAAATTTCAGAAAAATGTTAAAAAATTTAATAAGAATTGAAGACAATTTACATTTTGTGAGGTTTTTGTCTTTGCTAAGTTATGTTTTGCAGCGAAATAAAGGAAATTCGAAATGGTCATGAAAATCATAGAACAAAAAAAAATGAAATCATTTCTAATAATTATTATAATTTTTGTAGACTATTAACGAAGATGTGGAGGCAACCAAAAAGTCTATGACAGAATTTGGTATATCTTGAAGGAGATTAAAATTTATCAGAAAAATATAATTTTTTTGCAAATGTCATGGATCCGTGGAAATATTTTAGAATTAATTTAGGGCTTTATTCATACGATAGGAAGTGTGCTGCATATAAATGGTTTTGATGATGATGAACCCAATGAAGTTATATTAGGTTGGGGAAAAGGTAATCCATCTAATCTTATAAGAACTTCAGGACTTTATTTAACATTTCGAATTGGAAAATAATGGATTACCTTTTCCCCAAGCTAATATTTTTTTGTCTACAATTTGTTTGCAAATTTCTTATAAAGTATTTATAAGGCTTCTAAGCACAACTACTTGCTGTATGATAAATAACCAAAAAAACAAAAAAAAAAAAATAATCACTTCTTTTTTTTTTTTTTTATATTCTAAACATAAAAATTAATCTTAGTAATGTTAGTATCAGTAAGCAGTAAGCAGTGAAAAGAGTGAAAATAGTTCCAAATGCGGTTTTTACGCGTATAAGCTAACTTGATGTCAGTTAAAGAAAAGAGGTTAAGATGTTATTCTTCGGTTTGTTGTTGTTGATATTTCGAAAACTCTTTATTAGTTTTTACATATACATATATTTTAATAGTTGATTGACGTGTGTTTATGAAATTTTAATTTCTTAAAATTTTAACTTTTAATTAAGTATTCAGTTCATTGTTTTATATTCGGAGACGTTTTCACGCATTAATATTAATATTTTAATTTAAAACATCGATTGACGTCAATCTATGCTGTTTATAAGGAAGTCTTGCTTCTTGTTTGCTTTGTAGTATTTGTGCAGGAATTAAAAAAAAAGTTTATAAGAATATTTATTTATTTTTTAAATTAATGTAGTCACCTAATTAACAATTGATTAGCAATTCGTACCGAAGGATGAACGATATATTAATTTTGTCATTTTGTTTGCAACAACTAGAAGAAATTTTCAGAGATCTCTTAAAATATATGCACTCCTTGATCAGCATATCAAATCTAGAATTGATTTAAGCCTGTCTGTCTGTCGGTCTGTCTGTCTGTGGTAAATTAACTCCTAGCCGCAAAAATGCATGTAGATATCGGCTTCAAAATTCGGCAGAAACATTCGAAATTCTTGCACGCAGATTGATGTTGAAAGTTAACCAAATTGGTCAAAGAGTACAAGTAAGTTGAAAACATTTCTTCGTTCTCGTTCTTCTGCTTACTACTTATAGGAGTAAACCATAAAAATTTTCAGGGTATACCATGGAAAGCAGAGGATATTTCAGTTTATTTGATCCTCTGATCGGTTTGGCTCATTTTCAATATCAGGAACAGTTAAACAGATAGACAGATGGATAGACGGACCGACGGATGGATGGACGGATACGATTGGATTGAATATATATAATATATATATATATATATACTTCATTATTAATATTTATTTATTTATCAAGGTCGTTTATTAACGAAAACCGCTGTCTTCTGACTTCTAAGAAAACTTTTTCGGAAAATCATTAGATTTTATATTTCATAATAAATAAATAAATAAAAAATTGTCGAAGAACCTAATTACGAACTTTATAAACACTATGAATAAATCAACTAAATAGAATAAATCAATTAAAATACAGCATTCGATTATAAAATAATTGAAATAATTGACGCAACTTAGAATCCTTATAGAGAATTCTTGTGATGTTCTATGGTAGTGATGATGAATTTATTTACATTCATTTTCCCAAAAACCAAGATTTGAAATTTTCGTCATTGGTGCGGTAGTGTTGGCCCAAAGCCAAGATTTGAAATTTTCGTCATTGGTGCGGTAGTGTTGGCTACAAAAAAAAAGAAGCAGTTTGACAGGTGACGGTTCAGAACTAGTAAAAATGAAGCATTACATGGGTTAAGCAATTTTCTTAATAGAAAACTAATGAAAGTTTGTCCGCCACAGTCGTTAAAATTTCATAGAAAATATGGTCGGAATATTGACTGTTGTTGATAATCAATATTGCACTATGATAAATTGGTTCCTTTCTAAATCGCATGGTATTGACATGCGCGTGATACGTGGTTCCAAACCACTTGCCATACATCCCACGAAAGAATTCATTTCTTATCTCTCTTCGATAATCAGAACTGGCTCACTATGTGCCCGTACCGTGGCCAGCAAACCCAAGGAAACTATCTGTTCGATGTGTTCGATTCCTCACCTAATCCTATCCTATGTGCGTAATGATTCAATAAAAAGATTGAAATTAAAAAAAAAAGTTACTCACTTTTCATTTAATTAACAAATCTTGTGCAAATTTTGGAACATTCTATATATTAGGTTGGGGAAAAGGTAATCTATTATTTTCCAATTCGAAATGTTAAATAGAGTCCTGAAGTTCTTATAAGATTGAATGGATTACCTTTTCCCCAAACTAATACGTTACGTTAACATTTTGACGTTTTTTTTTCGCGTTTCTAAGCTGTTTAGAGCCTTCATATAAAAAAAAAAAAAAGAGGAAGATAGAAAGAGAGAGAGAGAAAGAGTGACGACGAAAACTAATCTAGAGAGCATAAAAAACTTCTGCTTTTGTGTCTGTATTTCCCAGACATTGAAAATTTTAAAATGGATAGATAACGATCGTTACCAAAACATTTATATGTATTTTTGAATGTAGTTCAACTATAAAAACTTTGCTGCAAAGAGATTAGGATGAATTTTTAATACCCTGCATTCATTATTATAAAAAAAAAAATATTAAAATTCATGCAATAACAAGTTAAAAACCTGCAAACCTACCTAAACCTAAAACCTACCTGCCTATTAGTCGGCCATTCAATACACTACCTTGCTTCGCTTAAGGCATCATGCGATACAGATTGCCCAAAAGAATAATTATAAGAATACAGTCCAGTTCAAAATTTCTACATCTATTTAACGTTTTAAATTATTACTTTTCACCGAGATATGTTATATATATTAGTTTGAGGAAAAAGAAATCCATTATTTTTATATGAACTTTAGGACTTTATTTAACATGCTTCGGATTGTCCGATTTGGGTCAAATATGCACCGTTTTGTTGTATGATTTGTTGCCATTTTAAAGGTAACTTCAAAATGCCTCTCTCATAGAAGTCCTGGTCTCTATTTGCAAAAAACTCTAGTAGTCGATTTTCACAATCCTCCCTAGATTCCAATTTTTTATCATTAAAGAAACTTTGCAATGCAAGAAAAAGATGATAATCGCTTGGTGCCAAGTCCGGGCTGTATGGCGGATATAATCCACTGTCAACAGTTTACAAAATTTAGACAAAATATTCTTAAAATTTGGACTATGATATACTTGATTTAGAATTAAAAGAAGTATTTCTGATAAATCTCTATTTACAGGCCTCTACAGACCTCTAGAGATTTTTCGGAAGTAATCATCTTTTCTTTTGCATTTGTACTACTATCTGGACTATCTGGGCATCAGAGAGGTAGCAGCAAAGCTAAGATCTTGACAGGCAAATTTTGCGAAAATCTATGGCAGACCAGATTTTTTTACCCAAAACTTGCAGATATAATGATTGCCAAGTAGACCCAAACGCCTTATGTTAGAGGTAGGAAGGTAGGTAGGTAGGTAGGCTTTCTCTTGGTTTTTGTCATGGTTTCATTATTTTGTGTTGTTGTAGTGTTCTTGATTAGAAAGAGCTAGCAAGTCTCTGGCTTAATGAATTAAGAAGAGATAAGTGAATTAATATTCACTAAGTTAATCATCGTATTGCCTGGTCTTAGATCTTAGTAGGCAACTATCCGTATTAAAATCTTAAGTACAGAGACATATTGTGTCTAATGATAATACTATGCCAAAATTCTTGCAAATGTAATCGGTCCAAAGTTGTTTTTACATTTACTTATACGTCAAACATATGGATTGTTATTCTTAAAGTAAAAGTTGTAGTTCGAGTCGACTTTTTAAGAGAGTAAGTAAAGTTTAATCATATTTTAAAAATTAAGGGGAAAGGGAATGTATTTTTCGAGCCATTTCACTTATCTACTACCAAAATGTAAAAAATTGGTTTGAAAACGATAGAGAAAGAGAGACAGAGAGAGAAAGAGAGAGAGAGAGAGACAGAGAGAGAGAGAGAGAGAGAGAGAGAGAGTTAGAGAGAGAGAGAGAGAGATAGAGAGAGAGAGAGAGATAGAGAGATAGAGAGAGAGAGCTGTGATTTAAAGCGTGTGTGACCAAAGTTATTTACTAAAAGTCATTGCACTTCTCGATCTGATCACTTCTTACTACTTAACGTCAATTAATATAGGATTAAATCAATTCCGATCAACAGCTGACGGCTACACCTTAACGTTAATGAAATGATATTTTGAGGCATTTTTTTTTAATTTTTAAATGCAATAAAAATGTATGGAAAGAAGATGTGTGTGTGTGTGGATGAATATTTTTATTTATTTTTTAATTTATACAATAGAATGAGCTTTTTAAAAAGATTTTAATATTAATCTCTGTTTCACCCAGCAATGGTTACAATCAAGTAACTAAGTTTTTGCCGTCGGATTTTTGTTTTGTTTTTTTTTTTTTTTTTTTCAAGCAATATTTTGCACTCACATCTAGTTTTGCAACATGACGTAAATACTGACCTTAATAAACGAATTCACTGTATAACATAATACATGTGGTGAATACGTGGTACGTGCTATTAATACAAATGTTTGTTGCTCTTTACACATATTAAACTTATTTTTTTTTTACTCTAATTTTGTGATTTGTTTTTAATAGCGAATAAATAAATAACTTCAGAGGATTTAAATTTAAATTTATATGTATACATATATAAATATAAAATTGTATATATATGTAAAATATATTGAGCCATTGCTCAAGTTCAACACGATTTTCCCGAAATTATTAGGAACACAAACATTGCGGCTAGATAGAACAGGTCATTCTGAATTGATCTTATTATATATAAATTAGAAATTTTAATGTCTTGCATTTTGCGAAAGCAATAGAAGCATTGAAAATACTTACTACTTGCAGATAAAGAAGATTGCGACTGTACTACGGACAAAATGTAATGAGACACTGTATTGCGGACAAAAAGCAACGAGACTGTACTGCGAACTAAAAGCAATGAAACTGCGCTGTGGATAAAAGGTAATGAGACGGTACTAGGAACAAAAGGGAAGGATAGCTTACTACGGACAAAAAGTAATGAGACTGTGATACGGACGAAAAGTAATGGAAACGTACCGTGGGAAAAAGGAAAAAAACTGTACTGCGAACCAAAAGCAATGAGACTGTACTGCGAACCAAAAGTAAAGATACTGTACTGCGAACCAAAAGCATTAAGACTGTGCTGCGAACCAAAAGCAATGAGACTGCACTGTGGATAAAACGTAATGAGACTGCACTACAAAAGTAATGGAAGTGTACCGTGGACAAAAAGTAATGAGACTGTACTACGAACCAAGAGTAATGAGACTGTACTGCGAACCAAAAGTAATGAGACTTTACTGCGAACCAAAAGTAATGAGACTGTACTGCGAACCAAAAGCAATGAAACTGTACTGCGAACCAAAAGCAATAAGACTGTACTGCGAACCAAAAGTAATGAGACTGTACTGCGAACCAAAAGTAATGAGACTGTACTGCGAACCAAAAGTAATGAGACTGTACTGCGAACCAAAAGTAATGAGACTTTACTGCGAACCAAAAGTGATGAGACTTTACTGCGAACCAAAAGCATTAAGACTGTACTAAAAACCAAAAGCATTAAGACTGTGCTGCGAACCAAAAGCAATGAGACTGCACTGTGGATAAAACGTAATGAAACTTCACTATGGACCAAAAGTAATGGAAGTGTATCGTGGACAAAAAGTAATGAAACTGTACTATGGACCAAAACTAATGAGACCTGCCATATCCACGCTCTGATATCGAGGTATATATTTTTGTATGATTTCGAGGCACATACCCGGTTGGATTAATAATAGCAGTGTTCGCCTATACCACGATATTCATTAGATCGTTCAGTTGTTTCCAGGCCAGGTACTGATACATTTCCTACCATTGTCTCGCAGAGAGAGCATTTTTTTTTTTGGCAATTCAACACAACTTTGTTTTTCAAACATCCTGATTCAAAACCTTTGGAACAAGACGAGAAGACACGTGAGAGCAAGCCCAAATCATCCTTCAAAATTGTTTGAATTCATCGTTTTGTTGTACCAACGGTATCTACAAGGTCTCTTTAAATCAATCGATTTAATGTTATTGATGTTTTCATCAATCATCAAGTTGAGGCTCGCCCTCGACTACCTTATGAACCTCATTAAATGATTTGTACCACTTAAAAAAACTAAAGATCTTGATGAATACTCATTACATTTTTAATGAATTCGAATAAGAAATTTAATTTTTTTTGATAAAATTTGATGTGAATTTTTTATTCAACACATTTTTTCTATTCTAAGAATCGCTGACAAAATTGTTTAAATTGAAAAGAAAAATCATTGTTACTAACTCAACCTGGGCACGTGGTACGAAATTATTGTCAGCTGTTCACAACAGTCGTACCAATCTACCAGAAAATTATGCGCATCGATATCATTCAGTCTCATTACGTTTTGTCCATAGAAGTATATTAGAAAAAGAGAATTTAATTTAAAACCAACAACAACAAAGACTTTAGTATTTTGTATTCAAACTGTTATGTAATCCATTATGTAAATTTGTTGCTTTGCAAAAAAAAAAAAAAAAAAAAAAGTGTAAAACTTATCTGTGTGAGACTATAACAAAGCAAAGAAGAGAAGCTGTGTTACAAATCAATCA
>KK351013.1:912450-929553 GCA_000671755.1 Glossina brevipalpis
TCCTGAAGTTCATATAAAAATAATGGATTTTTTTTTCGCCAAACTAATATTATAGAGATTCGAATTCCTTTTTTTTTTTTATGTAACTATTATTTCTCTACTAATGTTAGTAACCAAAACTATACAAAAGTTTTAATGATATTTCAAAAGGCATACACTTAAGGGTTCTAGTAAATATTATTTTAAAATTGCAAACAAAATTGTAATAAAAGCCGAGGAAAACACGAGGAAAATGATTTTGATCGCTTAGATTAACTTTCTCTTATAACATCATGGATATTCAAAGCATAAATTCATTTTTTATTTCTCTCAGTTCTTTAACTTCTTTTCTTTTAAATTTTGTTTTTGCTTCAACCCTTTGTATTCTTTATATTTTCCCTTTTTTTTTTATTTACTACCAACTCTTTTTAATTACTTTAATTTAAATATTGAGAATACGACACATTTAGTATTTGAATAAATAAAAAATAATAATTTGAAATAATTGTAAAACTTGCGTCATAAAATGTTGAGTTTAACTCAGCAAAGAAATTGGTGTAAGAATAACGATGTCAAGCCAAGACTCGACATAACACCGCAAACAGAGAATAATTAAGACTTAAATAATTTCTGTGGCTACACACACACACACACACATGTGTTTAATAAATGAAATGAAAACCCCATATGTCTTCGTTTTGTATATTATTGCAGAAATCTTTGGATATTAATTTTATATACATAGATTTACCCGATCTTATGCAAAGTTCGGCAGAAACTTGTCACGTATAAACTTGATTGATGGGTTGGCTACGTAAAGCGAAAAAGCAATTGACGTCACTTTTACACCTGGAAAAAGCAAATATATTGTATTTCCTATTGAACACAATATCCAAAGTTGTCTTGTGCTGCTTGCGTGTTCATTTAACAAATAAAAACAGGAAAGAGCGAGATTAAGTCGAATCTCTTGACACCCAGTACGTATAATATATATAATATATTATTGCAGATTTTAACAAAAATTTATTTGTATATTGTCTCTCCAGTCGCTTTTAGTTTACATATGAAACATTTTTCGATTTACATATTTAGGATTAATAACTCGCTTAATCAATTCTTAAGACATAGCGAGCTGAAGACGTTATTGCTAACTGTACCCAGAAGCCGGGTATTTTTTTTTTTTTACTTCAAATATTTTTAAATTAGTTATGATTTTTATTAGTAGTTAAAAATCATAATCGTTTTGCCACTATTTGGCAGAGGTTTCAGGGTTTCAAATAATTAATTCAAATTACAAAAACAGCCCCTGACCACCACGTGGCAAGCGATAACGATTAACGATATTTCGTTAATGGCCTTTAATGGCAAACTATGAAACACAGAATATCTCGTCAACGGCTCCTAAGCGACGAAATAGAATAGACGAGATATCTCGTCATCGAACTCTAAACGACACAATATGAAAGACGCGATATCACGTCATCGGACTCTAAATGACACAATATGAAAGACGCGATATCACGTCGTCGGACTCTAAATGATACACTATGAAAGACGCGATATCACGTCATCGGACCCTAAACGACACAATATGAAAGATACGATATCTCGTCGTTGGACTCTAAACGATACAATATGAAAGACGCGATATCTCGTCATCGGACTCTAAATGATACACTATGAAAGACGCGATATCTCGTCATCGGACTCTAAACGACACAATATCTCGTCATCGGACTCGAAACGACACACTACGAAAGAGGCGAAATCACGTCGTCGGACTCTAAACGACACAATATGAAAGACGCGATATCTCGTCATCGGACTCTAAACGATACAATATGAAAGACGTGATATCTCGTCATCGGATCCATCGGACTCTGAACGACACAATATGAAAGACGCGATAGCTCGTCATCGGACTCTAAACGATACAATGTGAAAGACCAGATATCTCGCCATCGGCCGACAATCTGTTAATATCATTTCAATTTCATGCATGTATTTTAATGACTTTTTGCATATTCCGCCTATCAAAAAAGGATCATATCATAATATACCCATAATTCCTATATAACATAGGAATTAGATGATCATTGTCAAAATATTAAGTCAACTCCTAAAATAATTTCTCTTTCTCCTATAACTTGTTTATATTCCTTATACCAATCGCTGAAAAGACGTACTTCGATGTAATATTCCTTTTAATTTTTTATTTTATTTTTTTTATAATATTCATCCTAATAAGCATACATTCTTAATCAGCTTAATCGAAACCTGACTCATCGTTAAATTATTTCATTAATAATTAATATTTTATTACACAAGTGTATTTAACGTAATTTAAGTAACAAAAGAAATGAAAATTATTTATGATAGCCTGTGTAGGAAAGGATGTGCTTTTGAAATATATTTCAAATGTTAAAATGTTTTTTTTATAAAAACGCACCTCGTTGTTGCTGTTGTTATTCGATTTTCGTAGAATTTCTTTGCTCTTGTTTCTTAAATTATGATGGCTGCGCTTTGACGTTGCTTCATTATTTGTTGTATAAGAGTCCAAAGCAATTATTTTCCATAAATGTTTCCATCGAATATTATCAATGCATGAAAATCGTAGTTTCTCATGCGTTTCCCAACACATATTAGAATTATCGCCAGTTGTGGTGGGTTGCAAAACTGTTGAAGTCATTTTGATTTATTTACAAATTTTTTTTTCTTTACCTTTATTTTCCTTTATTTTTTTTTTTGAAAAGAAAAGTTTCCGAGTTTGAGATGACTGTTTTATATTCTCTTTTTTTGTCTGATTTTGATTTCAATTTCTAATGAGAAATAATTTAATTTTTGTCAAAAGTTTTCAAGCATATAAAGCCGATTGATTGTTAAACAAGAAACACATTTATGTTAACACATTGCCGCGAGATACTGTTTCGTTCAATTTCAATTTTTTGATGATTTTTGTCTTTATTATAAGACTGGTTATTTATGCAACATCATCTGTAATGTTATCAGAAATACTTCATTCTGTTACTTTTAGTTTGTTTTTTTTTTGTTCGCTTATATGATCGTAATGCAAGTTACAACGTAAGCGCCCCTTGTATAAATGTATTAAAGATTTACTTGCGACTGACTGGTTGGTCGGTTTTGTTTTACTGTTCTGTTGTTTGGTTTCTCAATTTTTCTCTACTTATCGAACACTTTTTATTTTCTCTCCCTCTCCATTTCTTTCTCATTCTCTCTCTCTGTCTCTCTGTCAAACTCGGTGTTCTCTTTAATATTACAGCTTCAAATCAATATTGTGAATATGTTTTGCGTTACTCTCCAATACTTAGGGTGTATTTGTTGTTTTTTTTCTTACAAATTCTCTCTGGCTTTCGTAAGGATCGCGATGAATGTTTTATAATCGTTGTAATTATATTATTATTATTGATTTTGATGAAAGTATGTATGGTTTACTAAAATTATTAATGTATCGTTGAGAGAGAGAGAGAGAGAGAGAGAGAGAAAACTGGCTATCATGCTGTGACATGAATGTATGTTTCATAATAAATATAATTTCTTTTGCTTCCTGTCTAAGGAGCTAGAAGATAAAAGTTAGTTTTATAAATAAAGAAATGTAAAAATGTTACAATCGGGCAAAAACGGCTTTGGAAAACTCTACACTACCGCTTTTAAAGCAATTCTTCATTTATTTCCGTATTAAAATAATAGAAATGAGACCTTTTTTGTTTGTAAAAACATGGAAGACTTTATATGAGAGCCAGCTTAAAATGAGAGCTAATATGACGCAATCCTATTATTCGTTACTTGGCCTGTAAGGACTTTCTATAATTTACAAAAAAAAAAAATTTGTATCTATGCTTTCTTCTTATACTTATATAGTTATTGCATCTGTGGCCATGTATTCTTTTGTATAATTACGCTATAAAAAATTTTATAGACTTATTGGCACTAAGATTTTTAATTGCAACAATGATCGAATTGTAAATGTATAATTAATAATTATTATTGTTGTTAATTAATTAATTGATTTATTGTTATTATTGCTTAATAATAAAAATTATAAAGTCCTACTATTATTAGATGTGTTTATATAGGCGCTATTTCAAATTTTAGTCTAATTCGATGGAAATTTTTTACATTACGCTTCAGATGAGCTAAAATACTATTGTTTAGACGTACGAGAAATTTGGAAAATTGCTACTTTTTTTTTTTAATATAAAAACTTTTACAGCAAAATAAGTCAATAATTGGTTGGTGATCGCAAAAATGGTCCGATCGAAAACATATCACACATTTTATTAATTTTCGTGAAAATATCCCAAAAATTTATGACCTACACGTTAACTACAAAAATATTTACGAAAGCAATCGACAGGCAGACAGGTATTTATTATTATTATTATTGTTATTATGATATTTAGATATATTAACGTTAAAAGAGAGCAACTTTGTAAAAATGATATAGAAGTGAAGATGCTTAGAAAATCTGCAAACGCAAAGTAAGGCTGGCGGCAGCTAACAATACTGCGTATTAACAAGATAATGCCTTTTATGTTAACTATTAAACAAGAATAAAAGCCCTGAGTTTGTTGAATGGCTTGAAGGCGCTCTTTTGCTTTGTAGTAACAAAGTAAATCCAGAAGATTGAAGTAAGTATGTACTACAGGTAGACACCTATCATCCGTGATCGGCTGCATGCGTATTTTAATGGCTTTCATGCCTTGTATGGGTATACGATCACTGCCGGTAAGAAAATGAAAAAATTTCTTCTTATCTTTTGAAGGCAATTTATGGAATACTTTACAAAACCAATTAAACGTATCATCAGTAGCACTGTAATTCCAGTGCCTGCCAATCGTACTGCTCATTACCCACAACCATCGCCGTTAATTCTTCGGGTCTAAAAATTTGCAAGAGACGACCCCAACACATCTTCATAAATCCTCTTTGAAACGTTTTAAATTGGCTCTCCACTGCTTTATTGAATACAAAGTCCACGTAAAGATCCATAAATTCTTATTCTATTTTCTTTCGTTACTGTTATTTGATCCCCATCCAGCTTTAATGGTTGATAATTCGATTCGCCATAGATGTCCCTTATTATTTCAAAATGTAGATCGAAAATCGAAAGCATTTTGCATTGCATGATGCATTTGAATAATTTGATCGGTTTGTTTGGCAGCTGCATTAAATAGGAATGAATAGTTACATATATTAAAAGAATCGAGAGTTTTATCGAACCAATGCAGGTACTCCTGTTGGATATCAACAATATCAGTCTGTTAAGACCAATGGAATATTTCATACTGTAATTTAGTTTTAGGTTCGGTATCATTAATACGATACAAAAAGACCAGTAATTTCAAAGCTACCATCAAATGACTGTTATATTTTTGAAATTCGATACGAAATGCTCAAACCAATCATTGGCTGTTTGGGACCACCATCTTGCGACGATTTTTGGACGAATTTCGTTTAAACTTATTATTGCTGTCCTAAAAGGTGATAAAATATCCATCGCGGTGAACCTTTGAACACTCTTCGGCTGCTTCTTGAGTTAAGTGAAATATTTGAGTTCGAGCGTCATATGAGCGACAATTAGTGGCCGGAATTTGATCAGCATAAAAAGTACATGTAACCAGGGAATGATCAACTCGAAAATATTTGTTTTATTAAGAAACAGGACACTGACTTTTCAGCGAACTCCGTTTGTATCAAAGCTGAACCATTTGGTGAAACTCAAGATCCTAAAACTACTTGAGATATTGTTGAATTATTTGCAGTGCGGGTGCCTGATTGGCCAAAGGACCCCAGCCCGAGAGCCACAAAAACATGACCTCGAGATGACACTAAAACTAATGTATGCCTATTGCCGCAAGCAATATTGAGTCATAGTACTGCCCATCAGTTTCATAACCATTCATGGCAAAATTTCATTGGTATTACCACCGTGACGTCATTGCCCATATGTGCCAGAGTCACAGGTAAAAACACCACCGTTATTGGTAAGAAAAAGTGGAAAATTCTTCACCGCATTCTGTATAGTGAAGCTCCACGCTACGTAAGGTCTTTAGTTAGGTTGGGTAATAGCGATTTTATTACAATCATTCAGACTTAATTGGCCGGCATAGTTGTGACCCCAACCAAAGACCGCACCAGATTTAGAAATGACAAACGAATGATTGCCATCACAGGCAACAAAAGCGATTGGTATTCCCTTGTAGCGATATGATGAGGAGCGGATAACACGAATGTATCACTTCAGCGGCATTGAATGTATCACTAGCTGGCCATAAATATTGGCACCCTTATTAAAACGAAAAATTATTTATTTAATAGTAGCTTTAGTAGTTAAGGTATGAAAATTTTTTTTTGTAAATAACAAATAATTCTCTACCTGTAGAAGAACAGAAGACGCTCAGTATTTGTCTGTATAAATCAATTAAACGAGAAAAAAACGAAACGATAAATGACAAATTTTCTATTTATATTTGCTAAACAACGTTATCGAAGCAAAAGAACAAAATCATTTAATTGTTTGTCTACTTAAACATTTTGATGAGTTCTACTTTAGAATTTATATTCCTAACAGTATAGTATGCATGAGAGTTAGTAGTACATTTTACACACCTTTTAATCAAAGATAAATTTGCATTAGAACTGGATAGCAACGTCAAGATTTTTTTCTAATTTATTATATGTTTTCTTTAGCACTTAAAACAGATGTCAAGAGCAGAAGAAGAAAGGTATTTATTTTCATTTTGGAAACTGACGCATGGACAGAATTATAGTCTTAAGATTTTTACATAAAATAAAGAATTTCTAAAAATCATTATTTGCATAGCACCCACTCAGACGGTATTTAACGATTTTCTCGATCACGTTAAAAATTTGTTTCAACCCTGAAAAGGTCATTAACTTTCAAAAAAAAAAAAAAAAAAAAAAAAAAAAAAAAAAAAAAAAAAAAGACAACGAAAGGGTATAAATAATATACCCGATCTACATTGTAGATAAATAACGAAAAAGCATAAACGATCAGCGATGTAAATATACATATATGTATATGTATATGTATGTAAGTCTATGCGTATCTGAAAAGAATTCAAACAAAGAAGAAATTACATGTGTACTCGCGTACATTTTTCGTTATTTGCATCTTTGCATATATGTATATGACGAAGTTATACGAGAATAAGAACATGTGTTCTTCTAATTATGAATTTGATATTTGCATTTGCCTATAAAAGCATTTAATGCAAAAAGCACGTGTTTATACGAAGAGAATATTGAATGAAAACAAACAACATTTTTTTTTTTTCTTTTTTTCATTTAGAATTTATCCAGCGAAATAACGTCAATGCATTTAAAGAAATTAGTTGACATAAACAGGATAGAAAATTGTGTTTGTGCGTTCGGGACGAATTTTGGTAACCCCCTAGTCTTAATAGAGAGATTGTCTGTATTCTCTTTAGATGTGTGTATATAGTGGATTATCTAGCGATACGCTTCGAATGGTTTGTTTGAGAGTCCAGTAATAATAAAAAAAAAAAAAAAAAAAAAAAAAAAAAAAAAAAAAAAAATATCACCAAAAAGTTTCTACGAAAATACTTACCAAAATTTACCAAAATTATACCCATCGATTGAAAACAATATACAGTCTCATTACTTTTTGACCAAAGTCGTAGTCGAGCAGAGTCTATACCGCTTTATCTAAAACAATAATTCATTTGCTTTACTCGTTGTTTCCAGGTAGAGACATGTTTTTCATGGCAGCCCTTATAGTAAAATAGATCTAAAGCGTGAACTGACATGATCTAAATTTAACAAATTTCATTTTTTCTATCAAAGATCTTCTTATACTTTTTCCATTTCTGCCGGAAGGTACTAAATATATTAGACTTTACTGCCGTAGAAAGACTCACTATTCTTGGTGGCAAACCTTATGTAGGGTGGGATTTAAAAGATAGAACTGCCTTGCCCAAATTTGCCCAAAGTTCATTTTAATGACAAGTTACTATTAGAGACTCATTTACATCGTAAAAAAATATTAAAGATTTTTTTATATATAAGGGCTTATACTCTCTTCCTGAAAACCCTCAAATGGAACGGGCTCCAAACCAAGGAAATAATCAAAAAAATATTAAAAAATTAGATATTTTCATCATATAAAGGCTTACTATTCGAAGGAAATTTTAGAAAAGAGTTGATTCAAAAAATCGTCCAATCTGATCTAGAATTGTTTCATTCATTTTATATGCATAAACATGCCTAGATTCTATCGAGTTTTGTCCAGGGTTATTAGAAGAGGGCGAATTTTTTTTTTTTTTTTGATACAAAAGACTTTTGTCGAATGTGGCATTTATATGGAGAACAGTCGTAAATAAGTCCATTTTCAATAGGTTTTGTCTTTGAGTCCAAAAAATGTTACAAAACGTATACTAAATTTAAAATATCTCAAAAGTAAATCGAAGTCAAATACATACGTACAGACGGCCAAACAAAGTTTAAATCGATTCAGGAAATAATTTCAAATTGTTTGTTATAATAAAATATGGATCTATCTTAAGCCTTTCCGAGAGTTATAAACATCGAGACAAGCTAAACAAATCTTTGTGTAGGATAAACAATTCTTATTACTTTTTGTACATTTACGGTCACCGATCTCAGTTTAAAGCTAACGAATTATGTGAACTACATGAGAAACTAACAACCCGTTTCATAAGTATGAACAAATACATACAACGGAAACGTGAAAACAACTTTTGAAGTCGTAAAAACCGCCGCTTAACATCTCGAGCCTACATGTCTTTATATACCTGAATGTAAGTAGCGTGTTTATATATATAGCCGGTTCAACAAGCACAAGCAACATCAGGGGTTGGGATCGGGGTTTCCGTTGCTATTCTACGTATAGGTCCGTGGGGAAAGACAACTGAATTTCGAACGGAAGATATCTCATAAGTGTTGCTTTAATCAACATTAAGGCTTTATACGATTAGTTTAGCCAACTGTCAACTGGCTAATATTGGCGTTCGAAGTCTATGGCAAAAAAAATTTTTTCTGCCACGTCCATCCAATATTATAGAGTATCAAAATTTACTTTTCTTTCGATATTTTTTTTTTTTTTTAAGATAAACATAATGAGTATCAAGAATTGGAGACACAAGCAAACATAATTTTCTTATTTGTTTATTTTGTAACTTTTGTTTTTTCTCGCGAGAAAGTAAAATACTCTTAATAATATTTAATAATAATCAATATAATAATAATAATTCATGTTTGCCATATACACGTGTCCATGACTGCATATATTATTAGCCTGAACAGCTCTAAATAGAAATTAGTTAACGTAACTGTATATATAATATAGTAGATAGAGAGAGAAATCAAAAGTTGTTTTAATATAATAAATTTGGAATTAAAAATTCCTAACTGACTGAAACTGTCTTGCATCATAGAGAAATCAAGTTAATCTATTATTAGACCCATCACAGAAGGATGGAGATATATTCAATTTGTTATGCTGTTTGCAACAGTCAAAGACCCAACAGCTTCAAAGACCCCATAAAACATGAATACACTTGATCAACATCAAATCTAGGATCGATCTCAATATGTCTGTCTGTCTGTCTGTCGGTCCGTCAGCTCGTCTGTGTAGTGTCTTTGGGAAGCATTTTCCTAACGCATAATGTGTATAACATATATTCTTGATCAGTATAAAATTCAGAGTCCATCTAGACGTATCCGTCTATCTGTCTATCCATCTGTCTGTCTATCCATCTGTCTGTCTGTCCATCTGTCTGTCAGTCCGTCAGTCTGTCTGTCCATCTGTCTGTCTGTCCATCTCTCTGTCTGTCCATCTGTCTGTCTGTCCATCTGTCTGTCTGTCCATCTGTCTGTCTGTTCATCTGTCTGTCTGTCCATCTGTCTGTCTGCTTATCAATGTGTAGTCTCTGTGGTAAGCATTCTCCTCGTTGCCAAAAAAAAAGAAGGGATATGAGCTCCAGATTTGGGAAACACATTGAAAGTTCGAATTTTGGAAAACACATTAAAAGTTCCAATAAGTACAATGGTATTGGAAATGAACCAAATAGGTCAAAGAGCACATCTACAGTAAAACACACACTGATAAAACCTCTGCTTTCTAGATGTTTTGCCCACTACTCTCAAAGGTCACACAATAAAAATTTCTACGGTATTCAAGGAAAATGGAAAAATTCAGCCACACCTACCCATTATTATAAGCTATCGAAAATTTCTTTCTTGCGACCTGTTTTTTACGATGAAGCTTTGGGTTGTGAGTAGAAGAGATTCGTTCGCAGCCGAATAGAATTTTCTTAGATTTTTTTTAAAACTCTCATAAACAATATAGAAAAATTATATTTATTTTTTATTCATACATGACACTTAATTAAATTGTTTATATAAAAAGCAATACAGATAGTCAGAAATTGTAATTTTAAATAAAAAAAAAAAAGAAAAAAATGCAAACAAATTTATATTCAATAAAAATACATAAATAAAATCCGCAACCATGACGCCTCTTAATTTAAAGTAAAAATATTGACAAACATATTAGCACATATATTCACACTCGCTATAGCAACACTTAACGTACTCTGTATACACATACAGTTGTAGTACATGTGTACATGTAAAACGATTAATTGCTTCGTATTGAAAATAAAGATCATATTGAGTTTGTTACACTAAATTAGCATAAAGAAATACAATTCACACACACACACACACAAACCTCACTAAGGCAAATGAATGGTCTTTGCTTGTTAAAGTATAATATAAATTCAAACACAAACAAGGGCATACTTAAGCAGGTGTGTTCACTTAACGACAAACGTTTTTTTCACTGTGATCAATGAATTTTATTTATATTTAGAAATTAAAACTAAAATCGAAATAAGATCAATTGTTTTTGTATTGTATACAGTCTTTGATAAGAGACTCTCAATATGTCTGTCTGTCAACAAAGTCTGTTTATATCATTTATTATCTTTTTTTTTATACAATTCATTATCATTAGCACAGGCATAGTAACACGTATTTCATATTTAAGTACATATTAGGAAGTTTCCATAGCGTAAAGGATTCCTTAGATCTTTCATTGTTTAGTTGTAACGTGTTTTTTTTCGCTGATTCAAACTATGCAGGTTTGATGGGTTTTCAAATTTTTTTTTTTTTTTTTTGTTACTATAATTTCTTTTTATAAATGTTTGCTATTATTATACCCATCACTAAAGGGGGCAGAAGATATAGTCATGTTATCAAAACGTTTGCAATATCCAGAAAGAAGCTTGATTCTGTATCAAATTCTGAATCGATTTAAGTACGACTGTCTGTCCGTTTGCTTATTAGTGTGTAATAAACCCTCCTCCCACCCCCCTTCCCCGTTTGCAAAAAACTGAAATATCGGCCTTCTGACAAGAGGATTGATATTGAGAGAGGAAATAAAATAAACTAACAATACCCCCGTATTACCACATAAACTAAGAGAACCTTTGACTTCAGAAGTAAGAGAAAAAAAAATGAGTTTTTGATTATTATTTATAGAAACTACAAGAAATACATCAATCAACAATTATCAACATCATGTATTCCTCCAGAACCTAAACAAAAAAAAAATGGAAAAGATCGGTCACACCCATATATCCAATAAATAGAATATAGGAGTTCCATTTAGATGTCTAAACACTTGTAACATGTAAAAGGAGACGTCAGCAACTCTACAAAGTGTATATATATACTTTTCATCAATATTAAATTCGTAATTTATTTAAGCATGTCCATCTGTCCGTTTCCCGGTAATAAAATTGAAGATATCGCTTTCGAGAGTTTGTCATTCGAATTTCTTGCAGGCAAACTGCTATTGAAAGTGATTTAAAGTATCCATGGACGCAGTCTAATATAAACTCAGGAAATCTCTATAGTCATGAACATTTCTAGAACGTAACATAACGTAAGGAAATATAGGCTTTTCTTAGATTACAATAACTACAATAAAAGTTCAATAAAAATTTCGATGCGTTTTGTAGAAAAATAGGAAACGACTAGTCACGCCTATCTACTACTAGACTTACGATATTTAGTTGTTTTTTTTTTATAATTTTTTTTTTTTTAATAAAGGTGTTATATAAATGATAGATAATTGATAGATAGATTCATATTCGGCCGTAGCCGAATGTAATTTTCTTCCTTTTATATCCAACACCGAAGGTGAAGGGTATATTTCATTTTGTCATTTGGTTTCTAAGTACCAAAATGAAACTTCGGAGACCCCACAAAGTATATATTAGGTTGGGGAAAAGGTAATCCATTATTTTCCAATTCGAAATGTTAAATAAAGTCCTGAAGTTCTTATAAGATTGGATGGATTACCTTTTCCCCAACCTAATATATTCTTGATCAGCATTAAATTTAGAATTCGATTTAAACATGTCCGTCTGGGCGTCTGACCATCTGTGTAATGTCTGTGGTAAATATTTTCTTGGCCGCACAAATGAAGATACTGGCTTTAAATATGACAGAAACATTGGAAGTTCTTGCACGCTGTTTGATTTTGAAAATAGGCCAAATCAGTCCAAGAGCACGCCTACAGTACAAAGTAGACTGAGAACAACTTCGCTTTCCAAATCGAAGAAGAATTGGGTTTTTGGCTCATTACACATAAGCTACAGCAGATAGATCTACAAACATTTCTAGAATTATTTCATTTGGCTATTCCGTAGCCTCTGTGAAAAAATCGAAAGGATCGATCACACCCCCCTCCCGCGATATATAATAGAATATTGAAATGTAATTTTTTTTATGAAAATTTTTGTAACATAAAAGAAAGAAGCTTCAGGAATCAAATAAAATATATGCGTTCTTGATCAGTATGAAATTCAGATTCCATCTAGACGTATTCGTCTGTCCCTCTGTCCATTTGTCTGTCTGCTTGCCTATGTAATGACTGTGGTAAACATTCTTCTAACTGCAAAACTATAGATATCAGTTTCAAATTTCGAAAAAACATTAGAAGATTCGGCAAAGCCGAATATAATTCTCTTACTCGTTAATATTATTATAACGTTTTATTTTTATAAAATTAAGAATTCAAACAGGAACACAAGCGGGCATAGGCACACATAAATTTAATGGTTTGCATAACGTTGCACGTTTCGTTTCATTATTCAGTGCAAATCGTCCGATCGTT
Organism: Glossina brevipalpis; assembly: GCA_000671755.1. Lineage (NCBI taxonomy): Eukaryota > Metazoa > Arthropoda > Insecta > Diptera > Glossinidae > Glossina > Glossina brevipalpis. The sequence goes on from KK351013.1 coordinate 925,640, forward strand.
TGTTTACATATTATTAAGTTCATAACGAAACAAAAGGATTTTTGTAATGGCGCCGTACGAACAACATATGCAGCACCCACTCGATTTACGTTTGTATGTCCCTCTCATATATAGATATTTGAAATCTATTCAAGCACATGCACAATAATGACAAAGAAATTGAAATCACATCATGAAACGTCGTTAAAATGCATACAAGTATTACAAAAAAAAAAAAAAAAAAAAAAAAAAAAAAAAAAAAAAAAAAAAAACGAGAGTAGGGTGGGAGGAAAACTGCATTTATTTGCTTTAATTACGTGGTTAAGATATAAATAAATAAAAATTATTCAAATTTCTTTCGGATCTATTGTTTTAGTGCAATAACAACAATTAGCACAATTATTAGCACAATTTATTATGGGGGAAACTGATCGCATAACGCGAAAGATGATAGAAACGTTCATCCATTTTACACGCTTACAAAATATATACAAAAAACATTTATGACTATTAATAATAATAATAAATACAACTATTGATGTAGAAAATTGAAATTAATTGAAATTAAAAAGCGTTTTTTTTTTTTCTTACCTTCTTTCCAATAATACAATGGAAGAGGATATAAATCCAAATAACTAGAAATCTCTCTCCAAGTAAAAATGAAATGAGAAAAACCATAATAAAAAAATACATTTTAGATAGATATTATACCTGACTGACCCGGGCGAATGTTTGATACATTTTCTTCCCACAATGCTGTCACTTGAATAAAATATATTCAAAGACAAATTGTTTGAGATCACGCATGTTTTCAAATTTGACCTCTGAAATTGAGTTAATTTTTGTGCAACTTTAATAACGGTGATGATAGATCAATAAACATGGACTTAGGCTTATCTATAAGACAGAGTTAATATCCTTACTTTTCAAAGAGCTTTTTTTTATTATTAATTTATTATTAATAACTTTTTTTTTTTTTATATTAGTACATTAATTTACAATCTATATATCTAAAAGATAATAAGTAAATATTATGGATAGACGATAAATATAACAGAGGTTATTGTTCCTCAAAGTCGAAAATGAAAGGTCCAATATGTATAAAATTGAAGCTGGTATTCCCCAGGGGAGTGTCTTAAGTCCAATACTATACACAATATTCACTTCAGATTTTCCGATCGCTGACAATATTTTAACTGCAACGTATGCTGATGATACAGCAATATTGTTTTCATCTCGTGATCCTAGAAATGTTTCCTACGAGCTACAAATTCATCTCAACAACATTTCGCTTTGGCTAAACAAATGGAACGTCAAGATTAACCCTGGAAAATCCGCGCATATTACGTTCACGTTAAACAAGAGTTTCTGTCCCTCACTATTTCTGAACGGCAATAACATCCCAGCTAATAATTGCGTGAAATATCTTGGTCTGCACACTGACCAAAATTAATAACTTTGAAAAATGTATTCGATTTTATTACATTTGTCTATTTTACATTCTACACCACTTTTGCTCAACAAAGCATTATAAGTTTGTGCGGATGTATATGTAATACCCAGAAGAGTTTAAAATGGAACCACCTTTTATTATATCGAACGATTTAAAATCGTTTTCTGAATCAATTTAAGCCTCTTTTCTCTGTCTGTCTATATGTCTGTCTAATGTCTGTCCATGAAGTTTTTTGTACAAAGCGCAATTACTTCAATACCTCAAAGAAATTTGTTATACTAATGTATTCTAGTCCAAGGACAAATGCTATTCAAAATGAATTCGTTCAGACCATGATTACGACTGCTTCCTGTACAACGCTCCAGTCGATAAAATCATTTTATATAAAAAAAATTGTAATTTCTCTTACTACTAGACTGGTAGAATCTGGTATTTAAGCGTATAAAATATGTATATGAAAATTTTGAATGGGATGGGACGATTTTTTTGAACCACCACCTCTGTAAACTTTCCTACGAATAGTAAGTCTTTATAATACGAAAATATCTAATTTTTGATATTTTTATGATAAAATCAGTCTCTAATAGTAATTTCACAAAGAAATTAATAGAAATGTTAGATAGATCCATCTTTTAGACTCCATCTCATATAAGACTTCTCATCAAAAGTTAGACTTTACAAAAGCCAAAAAAGGTCCGGTCCTTAATATTTTATGGTGAAAATGTTAGTAGTTTGTTATCAGAATAAATTGTGCATCAAATTTGGGCTCCGTACTTGTACCTTTTCGGACTTCAACCCATATAAGAATTGCCTTGAAAAGTAGGTTTTTGTATGAGAAAAAAATGTAGTTTTTAGTAATTTATAAAAGAAATAATTCAAGAATAACATTTTTGAAAACAAAATTAAATTTTTTTTAATTTGGACGACGTCAATTCAGACTTTAGACTCCCATCCCTGTAAGGGCTTCTGTGAAAATAAAAGAAGAAATATATTAAGAAAAGTTATGTATGGTATTTAATGATCGGCCTTGCCCTTGACTATAATGTTTTTCCTTTTTTGCTTTTTTAATTTTGTTTTTTTGTTTTAAAATTTTTTGATTTTAAACACTTTTTTTAAACGCAAAATTCTTTAAAAAATATGAAAAAATAAAATAGAAATCAAACCTAATAATTGATGAGATTAATGAGATTAAAAAGTTTGACTTGGATCCATATAAACGTCTCTAAGTGAATTAAATAATTTTTTTAATTTTTTATGAATTTTTCAATATTTTTTTTTTTTTTTTTGGTGAAATCGTAATACATTGAACTCTGTTTTTATCTGCTCACCAAAAAAATTAAATACATTTCAAATGACGTCAATTAGTACGCAGCAGTAGGAAAAAACATAAGGAAAGTGAAACTTGGAATCAATTATATAATTTACGGTTTCAGTTACTTTTTGCATGCGTTGCAAGAGGAATTAAAAGAAAAATACCTTTAATGACATAAACAAAAATAAAGTATTGACGTGTATTGATGTAAAATTGAATCATTTGTGCACATTTGTTTATTTATTTATATGCAAAAATTATTCATTATTCTTAAGTTGAACCGTCTCTCCCTCTCTCTCTCTCTTTGTCTCTTTGTCTCTCACACCCATAGATACTTAAATCCTGCCTTCAATAATAAGAAAAGTTCTGTTTTCACACTTTTTTAATTATTCTATAAGTCTCAATGCCAACAATTTCTTAACAAATAGTTCAGATCATCGAATGAAATATATTTTTGCTGCTTTTTTTCTGAAAAGGAGATAAGCAAAATATCCGAAAAGGTAAACAAAGGTCAAAACCATTAACTTCAACTATATAAGCTGAATATCCATGATTACCTTATTTGTGTGTGTGTGTTGTGTATTATGATTTATTCCAATCAAAAAAAGTCATTATTATGGAACACTACTAGCAACAACTGATCCAATTGAGACGAAAGTCATGATATCGTAAGTTCTCAATGCAAAGAAATTTGGTTCAGTTTAGAAAAACTCACCCAAGACACATTAGCAAATTTTAAGCTGAAATGTGGTTTACTCCCAGCTTGAGATAACAAAACTCGCAATTTTTATAATGATATCAAAAAAATAAAAAAAAATGCTTGCTTGCTATTGCTAATATAGCTTCAAGAGGCCGCAATTGCCTGATTCGCATTTAATTCGTCTTCTGCATAATAAATGAGAGAAATAATAGCTATCGTTGGACACACCATTGATGATAATGAATTTATTTGTTTTTAAAGTTTTTTTTAAAAAAATTCAATCAGTTCAACAATATCTATCTATCGACAGGATATTTATTGTTCAATTACTTGGTACTTGGCTTATAAACTTACTTGAGTTCTTCGTTCTTCTTAAATTTAAATTTCACTATATTATGTATATATTAGTTTGGGGAAAAAGAAATCCATTATTTTTTCGGTAGATGGCTACACTGGTAGATTCCTCGTAA
>KK351013.1:930624-955837 GCA_000671755.1 Glossina brevipalpis
GTCCTGAAGTTCATATAAAAATAATGGATTTCTTTTTCCCTAAACTAATATTTCAATACATTTCACTATAGAGAATTTGTTTTTTTTCTTTACTTCTTACAAAAAAAAAAAAAAAATATGCCCTACAAAAGGACATAACAGATGTTGCATGAAAGGCAAGGTAATCATCCTTTTATAGGAAAAATAATACAAAAAATAATTGCAATTAATGAGTGAATCAGTGAAAATGAAGTCTTGCGCCTGTCCTATATACTACACATCGCATTAAAAACTTTCCCCCACAAATAGGCAATTATTTGTTAATAATAAATAAAGTTAGGGTTTTAATTATTAATTCATTAAATGTGAGAAAGAGAAAATTAAAAACTAATTGCATTTGGAAGTAAAAAAATTAAAGACAGGATGTATCCGAATGTTAGGCAACTATCACTGTAAAGTAAATTTAATTTTTGTTTCTTTTTTTTTTTTGATTATTTTAATTTTATTTTCTTCACATATATTTTATTTCTTTCTATATTCTTAGTATTCTCAGTATTCGTAGTGCATTTTCTAGGTCCCTCATATATAAACACAAATTTACTTGATACCAATTTCAAGGATTATGAGATAATTTGAAAGATCATGATTTTAATTATCTTAGAATCCCAACTTCATAAACAATATATGCAAATTATATGATTTCTGCTCATTTATTATTTCGGATGAAACAAACGAATTAACGATATAGTGTAACATTATCATTATTTGATGATAGGGTTACAAAAATTGATTTAATGAGAGTTTCTTCTAATTATATTTTCAACAATTATTTTGTCAACAATAAATACTAGAACACAGTCGAAATAAGTGTATTTGATGAACTTATCAAAACTCCGAGTGAAAGTAATTTTTCATAAAACTCTACATTGCGGCTATAGAAGTTAAGAAAAGTTTAAAAAACGCTGCTAAAAAATATTTCTTTAACTTATGATTTAAAAATGTTTGGATTTAAAAAAATTCATAAATATTTTATAGAAAATTTTAAGAATTTTTGCCGATCGACTTCATTGCATGGCTTCAATTATATAGTTCGCACGGATTTAACGAAAACCGAACGAATTTTGTGGTTAATTACAGTTTTTCTTGCTTTAATCGTTTCCATTAGTTTGATGTTAGCCGCTTACTTTTCGAGTCTTAACGTTCCGACTGTAACCGTAATTGAAAATTCACATTATCCGATTTGGCAGATACCGTTTCCAGCGATAACATTATGTAATTTCAATAAAGTATCAAAAAGGAAAGCATTTCAATTGATTAAAATAATGTAAGGACTTATTTTTATAAAAAACGAAATACATTAGAATCCTATACGTCATTAAATGAGTTAAATAAGCATCTAGAGTTCAACAATACCAGTGTACTTATTGGAACTTTTAATATTTTGCTACACTACAAAAGATAAGCAGACACACAGATGGACAGACAGACAGACAGATGGATGGACAGATACGTCTAGATGGATTTCGAATTTCATACTGATCAAAAATATATACATTTAATGTGATTCCATAAGCATTTTTCTCAATGTTACAAACATTTTCAAAAAAAAAAATTAAATTTCAATATTCTATTACATCTAGTGGGCGTGCTCGATCGTTTCTATTTTGGACAGAGATTACGCGATAGCTAGCGCAATATTTTTGAAAATTTTTATAATTCTATCTACTATGGGTCAATGAGTAATGAGCAAAAAAATTCAACTTTTTTTTTTCTTTCGAAAATATAGATTTCGTCAGTCTGCGTTGTAATGTAGGCGTGTCTTATCACCGATTTGTCCCATTTTCAATACCAACCTGCTTGCAAGAACTTCCAATGTATCTTCATTTTTTCTGCCAGGACATTACACAGACGGATGGACGGACAGACATGCTTAAATCGATTCTAAATTCGATGCTGATCAAGAATTTATATACTTTATGGGGTCTCCGAAGTTTCCTTCTGGGAGTTACAAACTAAATGATAAAATGACATATACCCCTCACTTTCGATAATGAATACAAAAAATTAAAAATGAAAACTAAAAAAATTTAATTTATCATCAAGCTCCAAATTCATCATCAACTCCTATATTGTTTTTTAATTCAGAGTCGTTTGTGTTTCACGATATTTCACGGCAAATTATACAAAAATATTTATTCTTAATTCCTGAACAGTCAGAATATATTGGACTATAGATGATGAAATTACGAAATTAATTCGAAAGCGAGATTTATTTATTTTTCTTGTTATCTACAGGAAAAGGCCACAGAATATCACAGAACTTCAGATTTTAAATATATTCCAAATTATGATTGGAAATCATGATACATCTCGCAATGATTTCGACTTAAATTTTGAATTAACTGAAAATTTATTAAAATTGAATAATTGGACTTTTTGGGATTTAAAAGAGAAATTAACTCCTACTTGCTTAGAAATGTTAATCAAGTGTGTTTGGAAAGGATACGAACAAAGATGTAATAATTTGTTTCAAAGTATTTCTACAATGGAAGGACAATGTTGTTCATTTAATTATTACGGAGAATACAAAAATAAATTTCCGATGTAAGTTAAAAATTTAACAGATAATATACGTTATACTTAAAAACATTACTAAAAAATAAAAAAAAAATATTTTAGAAAAATTCATTCTCAAATTCCTAAACGTCCGTATCGAGTTACTGGATGTAGTCATACTACTGGTCTTACTTTATTGCTTAATCCTTTGGTTCATGATTATTTCGCTGCAGATTTCAAAAATTACGGTTTTCGTGTAATTATACACGACTCGTACAACATGCCTGATGAAAATTCTGAAACGAAATTAATAACATCATCGACCGAAAATTTCATTCAAATTAATCCAGAATCGACTTATGCCACTGAAAGTGTCCGAAAGATGAATATCAATTTAAGAAATTGTTTATTCGCCAACGAGCGTACACTTCGTACAATGCGGCATTATTCCTTCATTAATTGCATGGCAGAATGTCGCCTTAAGTATGCTCAGAAAAAATGCAATTGCGTACCGGAAAACTTATTTAATAATCATAATAAAACCAGATGTGGAATAAAAGAACATAAATGTTTAATAGAAAATAAAGGTAAGTGCGACATACTTGGATTTCCTTTTAAAAGAAATAAAGAGTAATTTTATCTGTGGATAAAAAAAAATTTTTAGAAATTTTCTATAAAGTGTTTAATGATTTCAACGAAAGCATACTAACTATCCAGGATCCGAATGTAATAAATTTTCCTTGCAATTGTCGACCCGATTGCGAATTCAATTATTATACATCTGAACTATCGTCAGGGAGAATGATGAATACGAAATTATCCGTTAAGGGAAACAATAAAACGTGAGTTAAAATAATTAGATCTTTTCTCTTGCACAATTTACTAATATTTCCAATTATAATTCCCTGCACCAACATCGATCGGGTAGCCATAAAAGTGATAACATTTTATTGCATGTTTTCTTCAGTGATTTAATGTCGAAACGTTATCGACGCGAAATTTATACAACATGGTTATGGTTAGGTGAGTATAGTGGACTATTTGAAATAAATCTTAAATAATTGTTTTTTTTTTGTTTTTTATTTTCCTCCATATTTAGCTAACTTTGGCGGCATATTAGGTTTGATTACCGGTATAAGTATTGTTTCAGCATTTGAGTTCATTTACTTCTTCTCCTTACGTCCAATTTTTAATTATTTAAATAATCGTGGGACTAAATAGAAAATTAAATGAAATACTTACTTTTTTTTTATAATCAGGATTTGTGATAAATTTTTACATAAATTTCGTTAAAAAAAAAACAATATTATTATTATTATTATTATTATTAATAATATAATTTTTTAGGCTAATGAAATAAACTCGTAGACTAAAAGGAAAAAAATTCAGTGCTGGCAACATACACTATCATTTAGCTTTTTAATCAAAAGGGAAGTAGAAGAAGAAGAAGAAGATAGAATAGAATAAAATAATCAAAAGATAACTAACCTGCAAACTTGTTTCATTTAACATTTCTTTTTGTTGTTTTTACTGGAAAATGGATGATCAGCTCAATTCTTTACTTCATTTTACTTCTATGATTACTATCAACATCCTCAACACTTCTTTTATAGAATAAAGGGATAATCTTGCGGTATACTACGTACAAATATTTTGCCATAAAGTGAAAAGTTTCTATAAATGCTGGCAACTTAAGTAATATTTTTATTTTCAAAAGTATTCTTTGATATATATGAAAAAATACAATAAATGTTGAAAACAATTGTACAAAATAGCTGCAGAAATGAACATTTTGGAGCAAAAACAAAATCTTAAAGACTTTCAAAAAACGAAGCTTAGTACGTTAGAGGAGAACTTAATGACAACTTAATGGCATCTCACAGGTGCTTACATAATACGTATTAAGGAAGAAAAATATTAATTTTAATTTGTGTTTCTCCTGTACTTTTTTTCAATTACTCGATATATACTAACTTCACTTGGACATCTTCTATTCCACGTATATAACATACTCATCACAATTTATCATTGTTAGCTTGTAATAATAGGAACGCCCACAGACGCGAGAAGAGAAAGCAAACGATATTTTTTAACATCCATGACAGATTGGGTAACTATTTAGTTCTCTGTAATTATCGCCGATATAAAATAATACATAGATACCCATAAAGCATAGCCTAAGCTTTGTAAATGAAATAATAGGTTATAAAAAGTCGAAGATTTCAATTACATTTTTTGTTTTCAAAATCACAAGTCCAATCCAAAAATGTAATTTAATCGCGCAATTTTTTAACATACAGATTGACTTTCTTTCTCTAAAGAATTATATCGAACAAGCTACGTTGGCTCCTAATGCATGGTAAGATGCTTAAAATTTTTATAATTCATCTATAACAATTTCAAGTTTCAATGCCAATAGATATATGGCTTGAGGAGCTATCTTTTTGAGACCACATGTCTTTCATATCAATGTCATCCAATTGAAGCAGAAAGAACTAGATTATTATAACACAGTATGGAGCATCTGCAACAGTTAATAGTCCGCCCGATTTAGCTAACATATAAGTAATCTTTTATTGCAATTTTCCATGAACATGCTTCCAGTCCAAAATCCGCAACAAATAATGACACGTTGTGGAGGAGCATTCGTTTTTTCGACAATCACAAGTAAATTCTCTGAAGTTTAAATGCAGAAAATTTGAATAATACACGGTTGACGAAGTTAAATCAATATTTGCAAAAAATTTTGCGAACTCTGACGTCCAAATTTTAATTATTTTTGAAATATTATTTAACCACGAGAACGCGTTCGTCTTTCGTGTAATACTTTATTATATAGTATATATATATATAAGTATATATATTTATACTTATATATATATATGTATTTATATACATATATATTTATTTATATGTAAATTAATTTTTTTTATATATTTATATATTTATTTATATATTTATTTATATATAAATTAATTTTTTTTATATTTTTATATATTTATTTATATATTTATTTATATATAAATTAATTTTTTTTGTATATTGCTTTCATATAAAATTTTATTTACGTTTAAAAAACACTGTTTTAATCTGCAAAATCTGGAATCAGAAGATTGAATAAAAAATATAAAAATAAATAATATAATATAATAATAATAATAATAATAATAATATAATAAATCATATTATTAAGATTTTTTATTTATTTGATTTTATTTGATTACACATCTTTCAATTTCAATTCGATGAAACATACTCAACTTAACGGTTTATTAGTTTCACGCTTCGACAAGCTTACAATTACTGTGATTAGTAAAATCGCGCGTTATTATAGTATTACTAAGTAAACCTTGCGAAAAAGATTTACTTGCATTTTATATACCACCTTAACTATAAATCATAAATTATAACGTTCATGATTGATAGCTCAAATAACGTTGAATTGCGTTGTTTTTTTTTTCTTTTTTTCTTTTTTTCTTTTTTTTTTGTAGTGCATACTTCATTTAATTTATTTATTTATTATTATGCTTTGCTTTAATTAGATTTAATTTTTTTTTTCGTTTTATAAAAGTACATAAAAGATATCATTTTTCAATTGACTTTATATAGTTTTATAAATTGCGTCCGAATATCTGATCTCTTTTTCATTTTATGCGACTTCAAAGAAATTCCTTTAAGACTAAAAAACACCGCAATTAGTTATTATGAGAGAGAGACGCATACAATTCTTCCATAATAGACAAATGACAGTTAAAATATGTGACCCGTTTTCATATCGAGCGTGTATTCCGATTAGATTAAGTCCCCCCATATAACCAGCATACCAAACCTTTAACATTTATTTTCATTATTTATTATGGCACTTTGCGCTACTTATAACTATTCATATAATGATAGAATATACACTATGTCATCATAGTGTATCGTCACTTTATGCCAATTATGGCGAAATTTACCAAAAATTCTGAATTGAATGTTATTCAAAATCCTTCTATTCAAACTTTACTATATAGTTTCTAAAAGTAATCTGCTAATCTTTTTAAAATGGGCATGGCCTTTAATCAAAATTTAAAAAAAAAAAAAAACCCAATAGATTGAAAATATATGAACACAAACACAAATTTTCCATTAACTTTGAAATTAGAATTGAATTTGAAATTTTTCACAAAATCTTGAAGCCCTATCATCTATCTATTGGTATATTCGTCCTATGGAAGTTGATTTTTTTTTTTTTTTTTTTTGACATTTCTTTGTTCACGCTTTGTATTAAGGGAGAAGAAATGAAGTTTTCTCCTTTTTCGACTTTTACACATTTCGATTGTCACGGGTTCGTGCTTCGTAAGAGTGATAATATTTAACATTTTATTTGCTATTTGCAAACGTTTGTTAATTTCAATGTAAATAATTGGCTTAACACAGTTAGTTAGATTTATAATTATTGCCCACACGTCTTCACAATTCTTCACGTCACAATTATAATTAGTTGATTATCATTTGATATCAAATTGCAAAACGTTTAATCAAAAGGTAAAAGCTCCCCAGGTTGTCGAATTGATAATGATGACCTATAAAAAGTTAAGATATCGCATAAACGAAACATTCAATCGTTGGGAATTGACGCGAAAAAATGTTTTCGAAATTCATTTTAATTTTTGGTCTCTGCTTAATAGCTGCAGTCTGCCAAGGCGAACGAGCACGCTATGATAATTATCGTGTATACAAAGTTATTGCTTCTAATGAAAAGAATTTAAAAGTTTTAAAAGATTTAGAATCGGCCAGTGATTCAATAATATTTTTAGATGGCGTTCATTTGATTAATAAAGCTATAAACGTAGTAGTAGCTCCTCATAAAGTACCTGATTTCTTGCAAGTTTTGGGTACCTCGGAAATTCAATATGATCTTGTTGAAACTAACTTGCAACCTCAATTAGAAGACTCTTATAAGGAAGTAGCAAAAGCTCGTTCGGGTACCTATGATTGGACGGAATATCATGAATTAGAAGACACGTACAGTTGGCTACAATCGTTAGCTGATCAATATCCTGGTGTAGTTACTCTCGTGGAAGGCGGTAAAAGTCATGAAGGTCGTTCCATTTTGGGTGTAAAAATTAACAAAAGTCAAACCACAAAACCTGGAATCTTTGTCGAAGCTGGTATTCATGCTCGTGAATGGATTTCTGCCGCTACCGCCACTTATTTGATTAACGAACTTTTGACTTCCGAAGTGGATAGCATTAAACAAATGGCTGACAATTATGAATGGCATGTGTTTCCTCATGTAAATCCCGATGGTTATGTTTACACGCACACCACTGATCGTATGTGGCGTAAGACACGTAAACCTTATGAAAAGGGCTGTTTTGGTGCAGATCCCAATCGCAACTGGGGATTCCACTGGAATTCGGTTGGTTCTAGTAATCAACCTTGCTCTGATACTTATGCTGGCCCATCAGCTTTCTCTGAAGTGGAAACACGTAGCTTCTCCGAATACATTCAAACTTTAAAAGGAAAAATATCTTTGTATCTCTCCTTCCATGCTTTCTCACAATTACTTCTGTATCCTTATGGTCATACAGGTGAATTACCGGAAAATCACAAGGATTTGAAACAAGTCTTTGATGTGGCTGTGACTGCTGTAGGTAAACGTTATAACACCGTTTATACTGGAGGAAATATCTACGATGCTATTTACCCAGCCTCGGGTGCTAGTATTGATTGGGCCTATGCTAACGTAGATACCAAAATGTCTTTCTGCTACGAATTGAGACCTGGACCAAATTCTGGTATGTTTGGTTTTAATTTACCTGCTTCGCAAATTAAGCCAAACGGAGAAGAAATTATGGATTCATTAGTAGCAATGGTTAACGAAGTAGAGAAATTAGGTTATTTTAAATGATCGCCAATAAGATACGATTAATAAAGAACTTTGCTGCTTAAAATTTAGTACAATTTTTTTTTTTTTTTTTTTAATTATATATGTGAATCACAAAATTTTTTACAAATCGGATTTTCCAATATTTTCTTAATTCACATAAGTGCTTCTTCGATGTAATCATTTTTCATAAATTGTGTATAGAAATAGTTATGAGTATAAAAATACATACTTTTCAAATGTTAGGCACTTCTCATAATATAATCATAATATAGTTTTTTTTTTTTTAAATAGTTAAATTATTACACTAAGTTATAGTTTGTAGAATACCGTAAGAGGACCTTAAGATCATGTGTTTAATATCCTAATTTTCAGTGTCAGTATCAAAATTAAAAAATTTTCGAACTTATAAATTGAACACTGAGCTGAGCAACCCGGCGGACCGATGGACAAATTTCTACATACAAGAACGAAATTGTTTATGTACTTCAACTCCGTCAAGAACTTAAGCCTAAGATGTATATTGTTTTCTGTTCTGCTTTATTTAGCTTGATGAAGATAAATCGTATACAAACTCTAAACTAAATTGTAGGTGTGTGTGTGTGGTAAACAATGAATTCGAAATATTTCTGGCATGTTTACTAAAACCAGTTTAAATAAAACGAAAAACTCAAGAAACATTGAAACTCCAACTTGCATTCGAAAATTGACACATATATCTCTATAAGAGTATGAAGTCGTGAAAATTAAAATTCTTAACATAGAAATTTTTTAAAACTTTTCCGACAAAACTTAGTATTAAACATCTGCTTTCTATTTCCAATTCTTAGCATAGAAATATTTTAAAACTTTTCCGACAAAACTTAATATTAAACATCTGCTTGGCATTTCCAATACTAACGCAAAATTGAAAAATAGTGACCCCCCGACTGACTCCATAAACATCTTGACAAAAGTTCATAGATTTATGCATTCATTCAAGGAATACGTATGAATCGTTATATATTAGTTTGGGGAAAAAGAAATCCATCCAATCTTATATGAACTTCAGGACTTTATTTAATATTTCGAATTGGAAAATAATGGATTTCTTTTCCCCCAAACTAATATTTGAGAAATTGAAATATCCTGAAATAGTAGTTGCTAAACGGATGAAAATGTGAATATGTTCGTATTGATAAATTTCATACAACCGATGAATGAAAGCAGAAATTTTAGAACGTGCTGGGCATGCTAGAAAATTAATTAGTTCGGATACGATCGTTTAAATAATATATCGGCCTTTAATAACGGAATACGTATGACAGCTAAGCAATACGTTTCATGCATTAGCAAGGCAATAAAATAATTTTTCCTTCAATTTTAAATGAGACATAATATGCGCTGACATTTGACTTCATACTCAAGATAATAATTTTTGTTTTTTTGTTGCGGCAAAGTAACTGGGTTCGTTTTTCAATATTAGTTCCATAGAAACTTGAGATTCCATATTGGGTTGGAAAGCCAGCTAAATTTGCTATTCATTCCTGCATTTCAAAATTCTTGCAAATGAATACGACTTTACGACTTTACATTTAACTAATAATCTATATATTAATTTAAGCGAAAATAAGGTTTTTGAAATTTCCCTATCGGCATTCGCTGACGTTGCCTTAAACGTCTGACAGCTTCACGAAGATATTTTGGTTGCAAAGCACCAGCGTCTCCCATCTCCTCCATTACGTCTAAAGCTAAATAAAAGCCTTATTATTATATGAAAGTAATTTTTATATGTTTTTGTTTTTTTTTTTTTGTTTTGCAAACCTTCTTCTACAACTTCTCCCACGAAAACTTTAGCTATACCCGACATAGCTATTACAACATTTTGTGATACCGAACAACCAGTTATTGTTTGCATTAGACGTTTAACTGCTGCTTTAGGAAATGCGGAACGTCTGTACATTTCATAACGATCTAATTGCTCTTCAGTAAAGTTAGATACCAAAACTCTGTAATATTTTATATAAAAACAGAAATGTATAAATTGCTTTTCTCAATATTGCTTACTGCATTTTTTCTCTCTCCTCCTCTTCCATCTCTTTTTTCGTTTTAAGTTTTTTCCCAGGAGGTGCTTCTTCATATTCGTGTTTACTTTCCGATTTTCTGGCTTTTATATCATCTTTGATTTCGTCTGAACTATCTTTGCATTCTTCCGCGTTTTTATCACTATCCGAATCTTGCTGAAATTTGTTGCTACTATCATTACTGGCATGATTTATGTCAAAAAATTGTAAATCCATATCATCTGATTTTTGTGTTGGAAACAATACGTCCATATTTCCTAAATATATTTTGGAATCTCTTAGTGCTTGTTGAAAACAATGAAATAAATATAAACAAAAACAATAATTAATGAATGTTACCACCTAAAGAATTGTTTGTCTTCTTCTTCTTCTTCTTCTTAAAGTATTCAGCAAAAAACCACAGATGATTTACATAGAAAAAAAAATGTTTTGGGCATTAGGCTCTAAACACAATGAAGCCGCGCGTATATTTCTACATATTTAAATATATGAATATGTAGGAAAAAAGACAATGAAATAGCGCATGTTACTTTTTTTTGTTTCTAAAATACAATAAATTAATCAATAAACAATTAAATTTAAATACATTTCAAATTTATTAACATTTTCATTCATGAATTTTCAATTTTTCTTTTCAAAACAAGTCATTGCACATTGTTTATTGATTAATTTATTGTAGAACAGATTGTTAGAAACAAAAAAAGGCATAAATAATAAATTTACAGAATTATGTAAGCCCCTAGAATCGTCTGTACCTTTTTGTTTATGTTTTTATAAGGGATTGCTTCTGGTCTATGTGCAATGACTTGTTTTGAAAAAAAAAATTGAAAATCATGAATGAAAATGTTAATAAATCTGAAATGTATTTAAATTTCATTTACCACTACAATCCGCAGACGTTGTTTTCAGCAAATAAGCATTTTCACCAATGCGGCAACTAATTTTATAACCAAATATTCAATTGAAAAAAAAAGTTTCTCAGAAATATGCCAGCATTTTAATCAAAAACGGTGATAGGATTCTGCCAGAGGCGTAGAAATGTTAGTTAAAATAAGATATAGAATGTAATATTCGCAACCGTAGCTAAGTTGTTAAGAAATCCCTCCAGCAAGTCAGGGTACGTGAGGGTAGAGATGGTAAAAATACCAACAAAGGCCAAATTATTCGTTGTCTGCATTCATATTTTGTAAATTTTATTACATATATTTGATATAAATAAATAAATATAGAGTGTATTATGCACTTTTTGTTTACATGAGAATTATGTCTAACGTTATTAAAAAAGTTAAGAAATGAGTGAATAAAATATTTCAATTTTGATTTTGAATAAAAAGCAAAAATAGAAATCAAGTTTGGTTTCTGTCGCTTTAATACAAATCATCTTCTGCTTTGTTATAATTTTGTTGACTTCCAGCGAGTGACGCATGTCCACGTGCTCATTCTATGTTTTCAGTTCATTTCGTTCGTATCTGAACTGGGGCTACTCTTTTCACCGCTTTATTCAGTTTTCTAATTGTCCTAAGACTGTAAACGCGATGAAAGCGCGATTATGTCGCGGGGGAATAAATCAAAACAACCAAATTACGTGGCTTTACTGTGTTCGTTTACATTGCTCTCCATATATTTGAATTGGTAGGAATATAAGTGTGGCTTCATTGTTTTGCAGTCTAACGATTGCCACATAACGGCTATTTGATCGCTAATGAGCGCAGCTTGAGATATAATCACTGACTCCTTTAACTTTCCAAAACAAAGTTTTGTAAACCACATCACACAAAATAATGGCCTCTTTTAAGTGTTTTGACGGCAAGTGAAAGCATCCACATTGTCAAAGTACCCTTTCTCTGTTTGCCGATCAGCATATTTTATTTAATTAGACTTGGCAACTCTATAATGACAATGTCTTTCAACTCGTGCTTTTTTTTATAGAATTCAATCAGATTTTTTAGTGAAAATAGGTCTTAGGTTATTGAAGCTTCATTAAAAATCTGCTAAGCTGCATGAAATATTAGAATATCGTATATTGTAGAGACGAAATTTAGCAAAAGTGAAAATTGTATAAATATGGAAAAGCCAGAAGCAAATGTAGAAATTCCTGAAGTAACTTCAGCCGACGTTATGGATACTAAAAAGCAAAAAAAACCTAAGCCTAATAATAAAAAGTTGCGTCAAGGTGATTATTAACCGAAGTAAAACTAATAAAATTATATTTTAGCTATTTAATTTTATAGCTGAAGCTGCTGCGAAGAAAGCAATGCTATCGGAAGGTGAGAATAACGTCGAAGTGGCCGAAGGAACGGAAGAGTCAATTGTGAATGGTGCTGTAGAAACAGAGAAAAAATCAATTAATCAAAAAAAAAAAAATAAAAATAAATCTAAAAGCACCAAAAAAGTTCAAACCGACCCTCCATCGATACCGGTGATTGAACTCTTTCCGGATGGTAATTTCCCAGAAGGTGAGATTATGTCTCATCCAGTACCCAAGGATTTGGCTGATGATCGTACAGCTAAAGATCGTTTTACTTCAGAAGAGAAGCGTACCCTGGACCGCATGCATACTGACATCTATCAGGAGTTACGTCATGGAGCTGAAGCTCATCGTCAGACACGTCAGTATATGCAGGGTTTCATAAAGCCTGGAATGACTATGATTCAAATATGCGAAGAATTAGAAAATACTGCACGTCGTCTAATTGGCGAAAATGGTTTGGAGGCTGGTTTGGCCTTTCCAACTGGCTGCTCTTTGAATCATTGTGCAGCACATTATACACCAAATGCTGGTGACACGACTGTCTTACAGTATGATGATGTATGCAAAATTGATTTCGGCACTCATATCAAAGGTCGAATTATTGATTGTGCATTCACTTTAACCTTTAACAATAAATATGATAAATTATTGGAAGCGGTAAAAGATGCTACCAACACTGGTATTCGCGAAGCTGGAATTGATGTACGCTTTTGCGATATTGGTGCGGCCATACAAGAAGTTATGGAATCATATGAAGTTGAATTGGATGGCAAAACTTATCAGGTGAAAGCTATAAGGAATTTAAATGGACATTCCATAGGTCCTTACCGTAAGTTTAAAAAGAAATTTAAAATTCTTAGTTTAATTGTCTGTTCTGATCAAGGCATACATTCTGGTAAAACTGTACCCATTGTTAAGGGTGGAGAATCGACTCGCATGGAAGAAAATGAATTTTATGCTATAGAAACATTTGGTTCAACAGGTCGTGGTCTAGTTCATGACGATATGGATTGCTCGCATTATATGAAAGTATATGATGCACCTTTTGTACCGTTACGTTTGCAATCTTCCAAGCAGTTGTTAACAACTATTAATAAGCATTTCAGTACTTTGGCATTTTGTAAGCGTTGGTTAGACCGCGCCGGGGCTACTAAATATCAAATGGCTTTAAAAGACTTGTGCGACAAGGG
Source organism: Glossina brevipalpis (assembly GCA_000671755.1). NCBI lineage: Eukaryota > Metazoa > Arthropoda > Insecta > Diptera > Glossinidae > Glossina > Glossina brevipalpis. Next base: position 944,536 of record KK351013.1, read on the forward strand.
CGTAGTGGAGGCCTATCCTCCATTGTGTGATATCAAAGGCTGCTATACAGCTCAATACGAACACACTATTATGCTGCGTCCAACATGCAAAGAGATCGTTTCGCGCGGTGAAGATTACTAGTGGCGGTTGGTTGGCTTCTTGTTTCTTCGATTTGTTTTTATTTTTATTATTATATATATAAATATATTTTTCTTTTTTTTTGATAATGAAATTGAAAAGCTTTCTTAGGGGTAATGAAGAGACCACCTCGGAATAGCAAAAAGCTGAAAAATTATGTTCAGCAAACAAAACAAATAAACTTACAAGTGAAATATAATAGAAAACAATAAGACAATTTTAATCAGTGATAACTTAGAGAAAGAAATATTGGAGAAAGAATAATTGCATATATTTATACACACGATAGAGTAATTGCTGTTTGTTGAGCTAATTGCATCAATTGTTGGTGTGAAATTACAAATTCGTTACCCTATTTGCACATATATATAAGAGATAGACGAAATAATATGAACACTAGAACTGTAGCCCGATAATATAATAAATAACCGCGGCAAAAGCGACATTAGAAGTCAAAACACATTTAACTAAAGCGTCTTTTAATAAAGGCAGCATGTCGTTAACATCGCGTAGCTAACATTCACGGAAAGGCCGCAATCGTAAAACTCTTCATAACATCAGGTGACTCATATTATTACCAAAAGTATTAAATGAATTTGTATTGCTTTAGAAGCAATGGGAAGAAAGTAATTCTGGAAGGAAAGGCAGCTGAACTTCCTTAACTTTTTTGCCACAACAAGTCTAATAAGGAATCGTCAAAAATATATACATTATGAGCACAAGCTCACGTTTATTTTGAATCCCCTTTTTGGTCGCGTTCTACAATGTGTTAAAAAAAAAGAGTAAAAATAATCTGCCTAATGGAGATTGATTAATTGCAGAGTGAGTCAAGTGCTCTTTTGAAGATGTTCGAAGAAAATTGAATCTATTTTAAAAATGTAAGGCGTAAATCATCTGTTACTTGTTGATAACATTAAATCGAAGAATATTATAAAACAATGGCTACAGTACGTCAGGCAGCAATAAGGCTCTACATACGGCTTATAACAAAATCCCATTAGAAAGCATTAACAAATTGGCTTTTAAACCGCTGCATTCTGATTAAAACCTGTTTCAACCGATGACTTGGCTGGCCTACTTAACCAGCGTTTCAATTCCTTTAACAATAAGGAAAAGATTTGGTCGCTTGCGGGCAGCTTCGAAAAGACAGATGTCTTCTTCCATGCATATGTTCAGACAGTTGGAAAAATTTATAACTCGGCCGAGGCTAATATTTTCAATAAAATATATTTTTTACTCGTCACTTGTAATAGCTCCTTTTTTCCATAAAAAAAAGTGCTAAAGGTTTATTTCCATATCTGGCAAAAAAAAAAAATAAAAATCATTGAGTTTTTGTTGCGTATCTTGTGTTATCGTTTTCTCTCATCTGACGATTCGAGGTTTGATATGCATTTTTGCACGATGTAAAAGGCTTTACTGACTGATTAATAGATTAAGGTGAAATGTTCAATGATAAAAAAAAAATTAATTTATTTTATCTACGATACACAATTATGTACAAGATCTGTGCTTAATTCTAAACAATAAACGATTCTTCCATAGATATGATTATAAGAAACAAATAAAATCTTTACTATTTTCATTTTTAAAGATTTTTATTCTTTTGACTCCAGTTTTAGATTGAATTTCTGAAAATCTTGTGTATTTACATAAAAAATATTTTATTGATTTTAAATCTATGGTACAATTTAAAAAAATTAAAAACTGAAATATAAATATAAACACAAAGTTACTGCAGGCCACTTATTCACCAAAATTATTTAACTGGCTTTCTCTCATGTCTTTCTTCTTGTTTAATTCGGAAATTTTAATATTAAAAAAATATCTAAATATTGAAAAATTTAAAATATGAGAAGAAATAATTATGACGAATTTTAAATAAAATTAATTTTAAAATTAAATTAAAATTAAAATTAATTAATAATTAATTAAAATAATAAATAATATATTTTGAATAATAAAATTAATTTGAAAAAAGTGCAGCAAATATGGCTTAAATAACAAAATAAATAAAAAAAGGCAACCTATAATAAAGTTATACTATATTAGGGCCTTAGGCCGAACTTATAATACACACACACACACACACACACACACACAAACAATATTCAAATGCTTCAATACTTTGTTGTTTCAATTTAAATATTTGTAAATACGAAAAATAAATGGATCTAAAATTTTGCCAATAAACGAAATATTTTTATATATTCAGGTGGTAACTGGCAAAAAAAAAATTTACGATCAATCATTGCAAGGGAAACCATTCATACCATATAAGGCCAGCTGTAGAAATATATACAAAACCATTTTTAATTGTAATTATTCCATGCTTGATGAGAATCTTGAATTATTAAAGTAGGCATTATCAGTGCTGGTGGTGTTGAATGTGCATAATGTAACGGGGCAGTCGCCAACGGTAAGGAACTATCCGATGGTCCATTATTTAATTCCTGAGCCATCGGTTGATCTTGATTTAATACATCTTTTGCCACCAAAGTGTTAGTTTCTATATAATCTAAACCAGCTTCTGGTTTCGCTCCCATTAATAAATTACCTTTCTGAACACCCATATATTGGGTAGCTTTGGCATTTAATGGTAACAAGCCACAGGTGTCTGCCTGAACTTTGCGATGTGCTTGCAAATTCGAGACACAAGTAAAACGTTTTCCACAACCATTGCAGAGGAAACGTTTAATACCCGTATGCACCGTCATATGAGTTAATAAACTTTCACGATAAGGATAGGCTTTGGGGCAAAGCTATATAATAAATGAAAAAAAAAAAAAAAAAAAATCAAAAATCAAATATTCCTTTTTTTTCTTATTTTTTTCTAAGACAATCTATTTACGTGACATTTGAAATGTTTCTCATCCGAATGTCGGTACTTAAGATGCGCCTTGTATTGAGCCTTAATTTTAAACGTTTTACCACATTGATCACATTGATATGGTCTATCTGCCTTATGTAATAACATATGAGTTTTTAATATCCCAGCCGTAGTAAGACATTTGCCACATTCCTGACATTGATATATTGGTAGACGACCGCAATCCGATCGTACATGATCAGTTAGTTGTGTACGGCCTAAAAATTTTCTTCCACATTTATCGCATACAAAATTCCTTTTACTATTAATTTGGGATTCTTTCATAGTCTGGCCGTGCACGCGAGCATTATGAGATTTCAAAGCATCACACCCGGTCATGAATTTTTGACAAATCTCACACCATAATAAATCTTTATGAATTTGATGCGCATGTTTAATGGCTTCTTCACGAGTTGCAAAGTATAAGCTACAATAACAAGGGCACTTATGTATTAAATTACCATCGGGTCCATGTTTTTCAATATGATCAACTAAGCGTTTCTCCATCAAATAAATTTTCTCGCATATATGACATTTGAATACATCCTCACTGGATAAAGCCGTATCTTCCGATTTAAATATTTCTCGTATTTCTTCTTCAGATCGTTTATGATCATCGCGCAAATGCTTTTCATACGGCTTACGCATATAATAAATTTTAATACAATATAAACATTGCCAACTTTTCTCTTGTTTTTTGGCCATCTTAAGACGTTCTTTAAGTTCTTTTTGAGATATTTTTGATAAACGAAATGTTTTCCTTTTTTGTTCTTTTTCATTGGTATCGTTTTCTAAAGAATTGTAATTAGTTTGACGGATTCGTTTTGTTTTATATTTGTTTGGAACAGGAGTACAGGACTTTGTGGATTTTGCTAATTTTTTACATTTTGGTCCTGCTTTAAAAGCATTGCGAGACAATTTGACCGTTTTAGTACCTTTAAGTTGAGGATAATATTTGATAACATCTTCTAAGAGGACTTTACAAGCGTGAGTTTCATCGATCGAAACAGTCTACAATTAAAAAGTTCTTTTAATTTTTCAAAAAAAGTGAAAGATTTATAATTTTTTCTTACCGGTTTGACTTCTAATACATCTTCTTCAAAAGATGTTGCATCTTGATTACCTTCTTCATCTTTAATCAATATTAATTCGGTTTCTTCTAAAATATCATCTATAACATTTTCGGTCAGTTGAAATTTTAAAGGTACCTTTTTTTTCTGATAATTTTTCAAAGGAACATCATCATCTAGTATTGGGTAATCGCATTCATTTAAAAAATTTAAACATTCTAACATTCTATTTTTTTCTTCTTCATCTTCTGATTTAACATTCACGCTATTTGTTGTAGCTGAATACTGAAAATCTTCGAAAGGTTGAACTTGCAACGTTATTGTATTGTTCAGTTCTTCTTCTAAAGTTTCTTTCTTAATTTCAGGTTTAGTTGCTGCAGGGGTGGGTAATTTAAAGTCCGTATTATCTTCGTCCTCGTCAGTTTCGTCAGGTTGAAAATCTACCATATCGTCGTCATCATCATCAGCATCATCATTATCATCATCACCATCAGAACATTTCGGTTTTATAGTGCAATGTTTTTTTAATTTAGGTCTTAATGCTTTGTTTGATTTTTCCGCATCATTGTCTTCTTCTTCTTCGGTTGCATCTGAAGACTCTACATTTTCAGTGTCATCGCTAAGTTTAGGTTTTCTGGCGACTCTTTTACTTAGGCCTTCTTTACGATTTCTCCCTATTAATTTGGTTTTAGGTTTGCAATCGTTCTCTTTCTTTTGGGAAGCAATTTTCTCTTGATCATCGGGTTTAATAATTTTGTTAACATTACTGACTTTTATTTCCGAGGTGGGATTAAGTGTTGCGGGAACTGTGTAAAGTACAAATATTTGAAGAAATTTTATTTGAAAAGTACATTTAAATTTATAACTTACTTCTCGAAGTAAATTTGCGAACACGATTTTTTGGTGGATCATAATCGGGAAGGCCGCAAGTATCAGGTCGTGTACGGCGATGTTTAATGAGATTAGAATAACAGGAGAAACGAGATTGGCAACATCTGCATTCTACCAAACGTATACCTGTGTGCACTGTTGAATGGGTAACTAAACTCTCACGATGCGAAAAACATTTGCCGCAAACCTTACAGCGAAAGTTCATAGGATTATAACGAATTACGGACATTTTTTTTATACCTTTTAACTTACATCGCATTTATAAGGCTTCTCTCCAGTATGTGATCTTTCATGCTCTACTAAACGTCCCTTTTGATAGAAATTTTTACCACAATAACTGCAACAGTATTTCAATTCGCCTGTATGAAATTCTATATGTTGTTTCAGATTATATTTAGTTACGAACGTCATTGAACACTGTTCACATTTGTATGGTTTTTTAGTACCGCATTCAGTAGATATATGCCGGCGATATGGATCAATTGTCTTATATTCGGCTCCACATTTATCACATTTGAATAATTCGCGATCAACTCCTTTATGTACATCACGTATGTGAGTTCGATATTCTTCTTCGTTAGTAAATGTTGTATTTTTGCAGAGGCGACATGCAATCGTCACATGAACCGTATCACGATGCCTTTTTAAATCTTCATCCGTGCAAAAGCGTGCTTCACAATAACGACAAAAAAAGCCACCAGGTGATTCATGTTTTTTAACATGTTTCACATAACCATTTAAGGATGTCAAGGCTTTATTGCAAATGGGACAAAAAAGTTTTGGGATACCATCACCAGTAGAGAGTTTCACTAGCATTGGTTGAGTTTCCGAGACAATAGATGCGTTGGCAAGTGCGGAATTACCTACAAGAAAACGAGTATTATCATTATGTTTAATCTAATAGGAGAGAAAAGAGGAAATGAAATTTTCAGAAACATATTCTTTAGTCGTTATGCTTTTACTTCTTCTCTAAAATATTTTAAATTATATTAATGAATATCTTAGAAAAAAAAAAAAAAACAAGTAAAAATATTATTATCTAGCCGACTGTAATTAAAGTCTTATTTTAGTCCCAAATTCATTTCTGACAGCGTTTGTTCTTGGCCCTGGGATATGTCAGTGTTAAACGTATTAAAATTTGCGACCTATAGATTGAGAATAAAGATACAGGGAGATATCAAAGAAACAGACGGACAGACAGATAAACTTAAATTGATTTAGGAAGGCATAATGAAAGACGGATCTATTCATATTACATATATTTGAATTTAATTTAATGCTGTTTACACCAAAGGCATATGGTTTAAAAAAGAAAAATTTATCATTCGAATTTTAATATAGTCTCTATGGTTATAAAGTGTATATAATTATATGATTATATAAATACTCATTATCTATAAATCACTATTTGTGAAGAATTATTTACTTTACTGTATTTAAAGATTATTTTTTATAGAATTTTTACGTAAATTAGATTACATCGAACGCTGGCTTAATGATAGTGAAGTATTTACTTATGTGAACATAAAAATATTCTCTTTATATTATATGATTTAAAGAATCTTGATCTTTATTTGCGATAGGACAATACATTAAGAATGCCATTGCGCTCACACTTGGTAGGATTTGATATTCAAATAATTTATTCAATGTAAATTAAAAGTACTACAGTTGAAGTCAACAATCAATCAAAGGAATTTATGATCGCATCAAAATATATAATGCTCGGTTCAAAGTTTTTTTCCAACATTTTTTAGGCAGAATGACCTAAGAAAAGAAAATGTTTAATCAACTTTCCAAAGTTACATCTAGCATTATCTTGTCTCCAAAGTTACATCTCATATAATCTTAAGCAATTCTTTCATCTATCAAATCTGAGATGAACTCAAAACTTACTATAATATTGTAAAGGTTTGAAACAAGCAGTTTGCTTGTGCTATTGTTGTGAAATTCTACTTAAAATTTTACATTAATTCATTCATGTCTCCTTTATTTAATTTTCAAATACAGCACTGTTGTAAGCGGCATTCTGCAAGTAATGTAATGAGGATAATTTTGTAGAAATTCTAAGACTTTTTTTTTTTTTACTTTAGATGTTTGGTTAATATTTAAGAACTAAACTCACATGTTTCGCTTGGAATAGAATTTAAGATTAACTAGTAAATATTTTCGATTGAGGATACATTCGTACTTACTCATGTTTTGTTAAACCATAGATGCAAAGTTAAACAAATTAAAAGAAAAAAGCATAGAGAGATTTAATTTCTTTATTGACGTGCAACGTTTTCACAATTCACGAATTGCTTGCGAGGATTTCTTTAACTGTCTTTTTGTTTTATCTAAAATTATGTGCGCAACAATATGTAAACAAATAGCACTGGAAAAAATTATTTACAGAAACTATTAAATTTCTTTATAAAGATTTCTTTCACTGTTTTTTTCTACACATTAAAAAATTTTTTATAATTTCCTTGTAATTTTTGTCTACACCTTGAAAAATTATACGTCTTGCCTGACGTTCAAAATGAGACTAAATGTGGGAATTAATGGCACAAGAATTATCGATAACACAATATTGTTATTTTCCCATCGCTAATTGCCAATTGGATTATTTTCTTTATTGAATGGCTAAGCCCACGAAATTATTTGCAAATTTTCATAAATCCGGAATTTTTTTTTAAATGTATAGGTTTCTTGACTTCATTTAAGAGAAGCCATGGATTGGGAAGGGCACTAGCGCATATTCCGCCAAATTGAACGACTACGGTGTAATAATCTAACCAGAAAAGTAGGCCGATGACACAAATATGTTGTATTTACTTTTCTATATTCTGAAGGCATTTAAAAAGGCGAGTGGTTATTACATTTTTATTTAATTATTAACATTATTAAATGTGGATTATTAAAAAAATATTTACTTTTTGAAGGCATAGAACAGTAATTCATGTTACGAGTTATTCATTAATTATCATTTTACGAAATCGGAACATAATGCGGTTGAATGTATTGAATTATAGTTGCCTTCCATTTGAATTTACGAAGAAGTAAGTTTTTGGTCCATTGCTTCTTTATGACAATGCTCATTTAAAATAATCAAATTTTATTTTTTTTCTCGCACATATTAGTATATTAGTATTGATCACTTACAATGCTGATCGAAAGAGAAATTCAGAATCTTTTGAGGTGTAGCAGGTATTCAATAGAAATTATTATTGATTTTTGCAAAGAACGACTGTAAAGAATGAACTTTTTCGAAATAAAAAAAGAAACATCAAATTAAGAAAATTTTTAAATATTATTCGCTTTCTTTTCTATTATTAGCACATCTCTTATAAGAAAAAATAAATAAATAATTAAATAAATTATTTAAAAATATCTTTAAATTTCATAAAAATTTTGCAAAATTATTGCTTATATCACGATTGGTTTGGTTTTGAGCTATTGAACTATTCATTGGATTTCCTTTTAAATTTCACAGTCTTTTCAAGTGATCGTGTGTTCCTTCGTATCGTTCGATTTTTTCAATAATTCGTTCATTTATCATTTCTTTTACATTTAGCGACCAAAGAAAATCATAATGATTCCAATCATCATATGGAACGCGAAACAATCTTGCACAGGGCAGTAAATCGGCTAAATGTTCCACATCTTTTACTGCTGACATGTAGTCGTTGTCACTGTAGTACATATCTACACAAGTTTTGATATTCTTGATCTCATAGTGTGGTGGTGTTTTTTGATTATATTTCTTCAGATTAATGTCCATACCATGATCATATTGTTTAAAATCACCCGAACTATATAGCTGTAGATAGTGTATAATTTGTGTTGTCGATGCGCCAGCAGGATGAGTTTCGCATACATGCGGAAGTAAAGTCTACAAAAAAAATTAAAAAAAAAAATAAATAAATCTAAAAATAATTTAATAAAAAAGCGTTTAATTATTATAATTATTAGTAAATGATTCTAAAAAGTAATAACGATGTAAAATATATTAGTTTGGGGAAAAAGAAATCCATCCAATCTTATATGAACTTCAGGACTTTATTTAACATTTCGAATTGGAAAATAATGGATTTCTTTTTCCCCAAACTAATATAATTTTGTATGTGAAAGTTATAAGATTAAATAGAAGTAAAGTTTTTTATATGAATGAGTAAAAATTGATTGATTAATCACTTTACTAGTGAGAACAATTTGTGTGAGTGGAAATATAATAAAATGAACTTGGATTTATTAAAGAAGTAAGATTTATATTATACTACTGCGTACTTAAGAAGCACTAATCAACAACATGATCTAATTCATTTAGCCGCACACCAGATGTTTCTAATCACAAAGAAATTTAATGTAACTACGACTCAGCAATAAGGTAAAGTTTGACATAGAAGCTTAAGGTTACTGTATACGGTGTAAGTAAAGAAAGAAGCGATCTGATAACGATGGGGAAGAGCCGATAGCCTATGCTCAATTAATTTCTCTAGTCTAAGAATTAATTTCATTGGACTAGAAAATACAATAATAATAATAATAATAATAATAACGATAGGGAAATAAGGAAAAAATGAAATGAGGAAGAGTTTCGACTAAGTCTGTTCTTGTATTCTCTATACAAAGAGAGATCTTTAGTGATGTGACTTAGAGCCCTGTATAACAGACTTAAGTTTACGGCGACACATAGTATACGGTCCGACTACAGTGTCATTTATTACCTCCAAGTACGTGCTGGCGCTTGGAATTCGAGATCGGTTGCATAATATGATGCAATCTCTTCTAAGCCTACTATGCCTAAGCTAAGCCTACACAACTCCCTGGCTTTCTTTAGGTTAAGTACCCGATTGTAATGCAAGGCTCTATTCACCCCTAGTCCCTGGTAATTTAGGTGCACTCTACACGAAACTCCTCGAAAGGCTGCTTTAAAATTTCAGCATCGCAGGACTATCCGACATTCGCGATGCGCAATAATCAAGGAGAACTTATCGATTATAGACATCAGTACAGGTATGTTTATAAAAAAACGGGGATCCTTTTCGACTTGTCTTCTCTATGACAATCTAGTCGCGGATAAATATACACAACGTATCTCTAGATCATTACCCTTATTCTGAAACTTATGTTCTTAGCATTGTTGAAATAGAAAAATGAATCAGAAAACCTAAAATCAAGCAAATAAAGTTAGTTTCTGTACATTAAAGTTTTAACAGAAATCAGAAAGTTTCAATCAACACTATAAAATAAAAACTTGTTTGAATATCGATGACATATTCAGAGGTGAATATATTTGTCCTTTTCCTTTGCGTTTACTTACTTGATTTAAATGCCGCGTACCCCAACCACCAATAAAATCCAATATACTCGAGCATAGAAATTGTAAACTCGAATGCTCCGAACAGATATAATCACAAAAAAGTCTTTGTGCACTCCTGGCTGGCAGTAATTCAAAACCGCTCAGCACCATACTAAGAAAAGAGGGAGAACCCAAAAATATACCACCCACTTTAGATAACAAGAATGAGTGATCTTTCATAAATGCTATAGGAGCAAGTAGATGAACAGTTCGCACTTTTTCATTATAACGAGGCAATGTGGACATAAGTACGAAAAATGTAGTCGTACCCTGTGAATGTGCCACAAAATGAACAGATCCTGCTTTAGTCGCATCCAATGCATAATCCAACATTGCGGCCAAATCATAAACACCTATTTCATGCCAACTAAAATTCCAAAAATCCGAAGAGTCTGGATGCTTGTGTATATGTTGACGAGAATAAGTGTTACCGCGTGCATTACCCAGCCAAACATCATAACCCATATCAACTAACATATAGGCTAAGCTGGACGTTTCTGATAAGATCCAATCATCGGAAGAACATAGGATGCCGTGTTGTAAAAAGACTACTGGTTTCTCGTAGGTATTGTTAAGGTTTTTTAATTTTGGCGAATCTGGTATTCGATATATCGTTAATATATAATCGTCTTTGGTCCGGACGGTATGCTCTTCTACTGGATAACTATGTTTGGAGATGAGTTTTGCCTGCCATTAAATAGAAAAATCGAGTGAATATTTCAAATCCTTGATTGTACGTTTCATTATTATATTATTCTTTGTATTGTAATAATTTTTGTTATTTGTAATAAAAATAAAAAATATAAAGAAGTAAAAAAAAAATTTAAGTATTATTAGCCTTAAATCGGTAGAATAAGAAACCTTTGCATAGAATGAAAATTGTCTAATTTGAAGTAAATTTTTACTATTTTAACACATTTAGCGGGTATTAAGTGATCCATATTGTAAAATGGCAAATATTACATTAAATATTAGTTTGGGGAAAAAGAAATCCATTATTTTTATATGAA